>DVPR01000423.1:0-14073 GCA_018239345.1 Oxynetra stangelandi
ATAAAATAGTAACAGCTCGCCTTACTTTATAACTGGTTATTTATACGCACAATTCCCAGTAACAACTAAGTTTGACTTATCTGCCTAACACCCACTTTCATTCAATAAACCAGTCCGTCAATCTTAAGGTAACAAAATTTGAACTGTGCTAAATATAATCATAAATTAATGTACTCAATATTTTAATTGTACCAAAGATATAAAACTAATCAGAGGCTATAACGACCTACATTTATATTTATAGCTACGTACTGTTAGTTAAGTAGGTACTTTGATTTGCTAAGAATAGTGGGACGGATCCTATTGTATTTGAACAATCAGGGTGTTCTTAATGTTTTCTCCAAGGCAATGACTACATGCAGGTAGTACTATTGTAGTCAATGTCAAGGTTACCTTCGCCGAACTGACCTACGGAACCTAAATTGCTCTTGAACTCGCTCACACACTGGCCTCAATTGTGCCCGTATAATGTCCCGGTTAACAACCTCTGGTGCCAAGGTGCCTGATGTTGTTTGCATAGTTAAACGGAAGATTCGAGACGTAAATTATGCACTCGGATGTGACTATTTTGTGTCATATAATGTTCAATTATATTACTGATGTAGACACTTTATAATATAGAAATAGCCATATCGACTTAAATATGCCACATTTCACTTATATTTAATCGTTACGAGTGCTTGTATGTATTGTTTTTTTTCCGTACATAATTTTTTGCGCAATTACAATGGGCTTTTTAAATATCTTTGCAACGTTGTAATGGTAACGGCAATCCAATATTACTAACTACATAAGTTAATCTGCAGACAAAATGAAACTGTGACACGATTGAAATCTATTCGCAGACATAATTAAGTAACAAATATTTAGAACCCGTAGAAACCAACGGTACCAAAGATCTTTTTAACAGCAAACGCGTGGTTTGCGTTTATGCATACGTACTTTTACTTAGGTTTAGAATTTATTAATTTTTTTTTTCATATACTAAGGTAAACGATTTACCGCCAGTAAGTTTCTCAAATTTAGCAACTCAGTTATGTTTTCAATTTGAGACAGAAACGCATCAAACAAGCATGTATTTTCATACTTAACCAATAATTCTTGACACACTTTCATTTGACGCGTAAATTTCAAAACAATAAGACAGTTGGTACATAAATTATAACGTCGTAAAATTATTATTATTGTGTTCAGTTACAACAAAAAATATTTGTAGGTTTATTACTAAATATGGAATCACTTTAATCGATGCTATTCCATCAGATTCACACCTCGGATGAATGGCGATTTTTTGCAAAGATCGAGGGTGGTCGAGCCATGCGGGCTCAGCTGTGTATGTGGTTACGTGCTATAATCTATACTTATTCCCAACATTATTGATATAACGGATGTTATATATGTATGTCTACTTAAGATATCCGCAATCAATCTTGAGAGCATTTTAAGGCCCAAAGGTGCAAGAATTTAAAGCGGATATTATGTTGTAATGCCATGTAAACAATTTAAACGATTTATTATATATAATATTTATTATAAAAGTGTACGTTTAGAGATATTAGTATGAACCAATGTAGGACCAAAAAAATCACACTTATATCTCGTCTTGTCATTGAGATTGCCGCCTTTATATTATTTCACTGCCCTCTCGACGTTCAAAGCGAAATTACCTACCGTTCTTTGAACTGTCAATTCAATTCGATGAAACTGCGGCTCCATTTTAGTGAGTTCTGGCTGCAACATAGAATGAAACTGTTGTCATGCCATGAATAAATAGTATATGTGTTCATTGACATAGCTAATGTCAATAACTTTATTTTCTGCCTGATTAATCGATTTTTTTAAAAATGATGTATATGATGTATACTTTATCTAAGTAAAATAATATTTAAGCTCTTGTAGAATTTTTATACAATACTTATTGACGCCTAAGTATTGACAAGAACTTTGGGATACTATAATACTAATCCTAATATACATACACATATGTACCTACTCATTCTTTTTAAACAAATTAATATGTTACAACCGTTTGCATTAAAATGGCATTTCATTTATTATAATTATCAGCCAGGTTAAGTTTACATATGATATACTTAATATTTTGCTTTTCATAATGTACGAGTACTTATGTGAGCTTTCTTAGCAACCAAGAAACGAGAAAACTTGACGGACTGCCATAAGAGCTGAGCCATATGTATGTATTATGTAGTCATGAAATCCGTAGCATAATTTAATCGAATGAACTTTCAAGTGAAGTATGATTGAAATTATGTAAACAGCTTAATTCGAACCGATTTATAAATAGTTTTAATAATAGTTACTATTATTAAAACTCTTCAAATCGTACTAATAATATATGTAGTTTAAAGATTTTTCTTAATAATATCTTATATTTGAATACATTTTTGGAAAATAAATAACTGTAAAACCCTCAACTCAAAAAACTTTTCCGAAACAATTGCAAATAATCTGCCGTCGCTGTATTAATTTGTTTCCACTAAATGAATAATCTAAACGGCGTATTGAATTGAACTGAACAATCTATTTCATTATTTTCGTATAGACATTTTTAGAATATTATTCCATCGTCTCACAGGTTTAAACTATAAGAACTTCTCACACTCAGTTCTATTTTTTCAAACAATCTAGCATGGCATGTGTAGGTATGCTTCTTGTGTATGAAAACAATTATTAAAAATATATTGTCTAATTACCAAGCGATCCTCAATCTGTTATTTTCAGTTAAATTCACGCCATTAGTTATTAATAATACAGGCTGATATCGAACAATAATTTGAGTATCATGTATGTTAAGATAAAACGCGAACGATAATCATATGATTCTTTCCTAGTACATAAGCGGGAGACGTCTTGATTCCCGAGCAATTAAGGTGACTTGGAGCAGCCAAAACAATCGATCGGTACAAATGGTCGTCCTCGTCTCGTCGGCACGCACTCGTCCCAGCTGGAGAGCGACGCGAACGAACATAGCTTCGCTAATTGCGTCACTGCACGTCATGCAATGCGTACGTGGTTAATCTCGAATGCTTAAACCTGGTCTCTTTATGGCAATGTTACTAAAATAAACAAACTTGACAAAAACTAAACATCTGTTTTTTCTTTTGAGTATATTGCAGGTTTTTTTCAAAGATATTTTATATTTTAAGCAATTTTTAAAATATTGGTACTTATGTTTTTATCATTCTTAGATGAGTTAAATAGTACTAATCTAATCAGTATGTATTGATTTTGTTTTTAGTTAGTCAATCTGTACAGTTTAGTTGTATTTTTAACTACTCGTCAAATACTCTGGCCTCTATAATCAAAGAAACGACCCTTAAATGCAATTTAATTATGAAACCCGGCTATGTTGTATTATTGCACTGAAGTTTTTATTACGTTTGAATGCTTTTCGATATTTTTAGAAAACACAAAATGTTTGACGAATGTCACAATTTAAAATACAGTTTTATGTTATTTTATATAGTACAAATAAACAATTGTGTAGCCGTTTTACTTCTAAGTTAAAGTATTATATTCGGTCTTTGTAAAAAAAACTGATATATCGCTATTGACGAGAGCAACAGTTTCATGTCCTTGCGTTTTATGATAAGAAATGTATTTATAAAAATGACAAAGTCGGTACGCAACGACTAATTTCGCTAGTCATTCCGATTTAAAGATGATCCAGGCATTTGTAAAATAACTCTTCGAGATGCGGGAGAAAAAAAAACATTCTAACGGTCATAGTAATAAATATAGGCGCACACATGCAATTCTACGTTAATTTTATTATTGAATTATAAAAGCGTTTTGATGATACCGCCTATACTAAATTACTTTATCTGATTTTTCATTAAACATCGTGGGAAAAGAATCCATTAATAAACCAACCCCATGGCGATTGTTAACGAGGTTAATTGTTAACCATAAATTGATAACAGATTTGAGATAATGCAATATATTCCTATTGACTATCTATTAACATCTGGCTCCATTTCCGCACCACCCGAGAGGTAGGAACCACGAGTGCGCTTTTTTTATAGAGGTCTCCCCGGTAGGCCTAATCCTCTTTCTGAACAGCGTAACACCGTTATCGTTTACATTCGAGTTCGACCGGTTTCTATCAAAATTTAAACATACATATCTGCACACTGAAGTTACGGTAACGTACGTTGGTATTATTAGGTAATGTGTCAGGAATTGTGTCACTCGGTAATACGGAGGCGGTGCGTTTGCACGATTATGAGTCGAGGGCAGTATTCCTCAGTGGTAGCCAACGATAGACGGAGTCGACACAAAGACCGCCCACACGCTACCGCTGTTCGCAGCCACTAAACTCGACTACCTTTTCTGATGACTTCAGTTACATACGTATGTATATAATTGTGCACACATACTTCACTTTTTTCACGTACTTATTATATATATATATATATATATATATATATTTATTTATTTATTTATTTATTTATTATTGCTCAGTTGCTTCCGGTTAAAATATAAACACACGGTTAAAAGATCACTGGTTGTGTAATATACAAATTATTGAGTAATATTTTGATCATTGTTATTTTATTTGTATAAAAAATACGAAAATAATTGATCGATATACGAAATACAAAGTGGTATACACAAAGACATCAGAATAATTATTACAATCATATTATTAACCTTACACAAGTTGTGTGATCTGACAAAATTATGCAAGGAATTAAAAGGATGAGTGGTGGCGGCCACGCGCCTTTTCATTGCTCTATGATAACATTGTAGACCATCACACCATACAAAATCACGCTTACAAATTGATCACAAACACTACAACATACTTGATGATTATACTGTGTTCAGTTTGGATCGTAACAATTATTGCAATGTACTTTCACATTATAACATTCAGCAACTTTAATAAACAAAATAAAATTACACATTATAATTATGTAAGTTGACAAACGAATAAGCGAATACAAGATATCTGCAATGAACCCTGTCGTGTGGTATCGACGACCTATTGCTTACCCAGCGAACTCGTGAATACTATAATAACTTACATTATCGTGTGTGATAATTACGCTAAATATAACAACAAAATTTATCATCATGTAGGTCATGACACATTCCGAAATTACATTCCATATTATAATTATTGGTTCGGTTTTTCCCTCGTTTAATATCTATTTGACTAACCGTTACTTGGCAGTATAATTGATTGCAAAGGTATTTCGACCTTGTATTATTGCAATTAATATATTACATCGATAATATGAGCAGAATATGTTACATATTATACGTGTTTTGATTAAGATCCAAATAATACGAAAATTATTTTATTAAATAATGATAAAATAATACATATCAATTGATGTTTAAAATTCCAAAATAGGTGAAGAAAAATTTAATAAATATTTTTTTTTTACTTTGATCAAATTAATGGAGAAATGGTTTAGATAAGTATTTATGAATATATTATTAATATCTATCTATAATAGGGATTTTTTTTCAATTTCTCAAAATGTCAATATAACCTATTTCAGGTTAATATGAACAATATTACTAGTAGGTACATACTGGTATAATAATAGAGTAAATGTGAATCTATTTGCGCAAGTTAAAAGCGTTAAAGTAGACGTTATCATGAGCGGTCGAAGCCCCTTAGCTTTACCAGATCACGTATTTGTACACATAATGAGATAACCCTGTCTTCTCTTCTCATCCTCTACATCTTTTGTTTCAGACAATACCTACAATAAATACCTGGACTAATGATAACTATTCATTAACTGAGATACCAAAATATTATATTACAAGTTCTTCACTATATTAAATTGTGCTTGACCAACTAATGTTTTGATTAGGATCTGAAAATATATATTTATTTCTTAATAGATGTTTGAACCATAAGTTAGTATCACACAAATTATTATTCAGTTGTTTGATTCGACCGATAGCAATCTGAACGTACAACCATAGACAATCGTACGTGTTGGGAGTTGAAGTTATCTTTGGTTAATTAAAATTGGCAGTGCGTGAGACGATCACCGAGTGCCTTACCCACTTATAAGCTGCACACGTGCCTGTCAATGAACTCTATAGACTATGTCAGGCGAATAGTTCCTCGCACGTGGAACAGTTGACCAAAGTTCCAATCGCACGACTTCTAGATACCAGGTCTAGGTGGCAAAATGTTTATTATTTAGGTACTATTCCAGTCCTTATCAGACCATATCACGTCTTTTAATTGTGACGCATCAAAATTATAAATTGGAAATTTAGAACAAACTAAGATGTACGTTCGAATAGATTCAATACTTCAGCATCTCAGAATTTAAAAAAAAGAATTTTACACATAGTCGCCTTTACGGGTCATCGAACTTGACTCTATCAATGGCTAACTGACTGATTAAGAACTTCATATTGAGTAAAAAATTGCAAACATAGAATACTAACGGGCAAAGATGAGGACATTATCGGTGCGGGCGAGGAAATCGTCCTGCTCGGTGTGAGTGACGAAGGTCCGAGAAAGCGCAGGCGCATCGGCCTGCACTCCCGCTGGTGGTGGCCTGCGTTCGAACCGCTCCATGAGGTCCGCGGGCACGCGCGGCAGCTGCCGCCCTGTGGTGTTGGGCGCCTGGGCAAATCCCAGTTTGGCGAGCAAACTCTCGCGAATCACCCGTAGGCTGTACTCGCGGGCGTTTTCGTAAGAGCGGCAGGAAGCACAGATCACTTGCGCCGCCGGGGGCTCTTGTGGACAGGCGAGGTCGGCGGCGACGGCCGCCAGCCACGCGGCGAGCAGCAGCAGGCTCGCGGGCCTGGCCCGCGGCCCGCGCGTCGCGCCCAGCGGACGCGTGGTGCGGCAGAGCGGGGAGGCGGCGCGGGCGGCTCGGCGGAGCGCGGCGAGCGATGTGCGGCCGCGGGCGGCGCGTGCTACACTGCACGCGGAGACGCGGCCGCGAGGCGCGCGCGCCACGCACGGCTCTCCCCAGCGCTGCAGCAGCCCCGCGCCCGCGCCGCGTGCCGCCCGCCCGCACGCCGCCCGCCCGCGAGCTGAAGGCATGAATCATTCTGCAACACCGGTAAGCTGGAAAGCGCGCCCACGTCGCCTTACCGCCCGCCCCACAACCACCCATCGGTTATAACAATCTATTTATTACCTACCTTATAAAAATCTAACACATACATTATAACATTAATGTATGCATGTTCTGTGTAGCTACTAATTTTAATCAAATTAATCATTACAATCAATAATCAGAATTATGACATACAGTAAACATAATATGTACGTACGTAAGTTCGTACAAATTTAAAAATGATATAATTGTACAGGCGGGTAACAATATGAAGATTCATCTTACAAGTGCAGACTATAGCTGCCGACGCTGAAGCGTTCTGGCGTTGATGTAGGCATCTTCGATCTTTAGACACGAGTGCGTTGAATGAGGGCTATGAGACTGTACCGCTGCCAGAGCGCCTCTCTCTGATGAATCATAGATAATAAAAATCAGATGTGAGGGCGCTAGCGCCTAACGAAAAGGTAGCATATTAAGGAATTTAAGATTCACGTGTATAAAATAAAGTTCGTCCAATGTTTCGACCCAAAACATGATTATTCATTAACTTTTTAACGTTTGGTAAGATTTAAAAACCACAACCAAATAACCAGTTTTCTATTTTGCAACCTTTATTTCACTTCGAAACTTTATTAATAATAAGTAGGTACATTTAACCATGGGATTTATTTATTTGTCATTGAAAAAGTATTGTCAAATCCGAACGCATATTCTACAAGAAAAACTATATTAAAAAATAAATAATAGCTATATCAAATCAGACTGTTGAAAAAACATACATAAAGAACCCCATAATGAATTAATAATAATCCTCAATAGCTCTAGCAGCCCGGAGCTATTAAAAAACTTTTTAAAACCGTACCTAATGCTAGTCTATCTAAAATATGCATTTTATTTGACACCTTTAAGACTTTTTAACTTGTAAAATAAATCATATAGGTATTTTCATCAATATATAATTGTAATATAAGTTTGTAGTAAAACGTAACAGTTCAATGTTGTAACGATACACTATCCATTAACCACTATTTAGAGGTATTCACAGCTACTTACTCTATCATATTCAATATCTTCGAACCGCAGAGACAGTTTATTTACCACCAAAATGAATTCTGTCTTAAAACTACATTGTAATAAGCCGACCGCAATATGCTACCAACTGCATAATAGGAGGACCCCAATAAAATTGTGAAACCATTACACCTATTTCGTCACTTGTTCCAAGGTCAAACAATGTTGGCGAATACTTTACGATATGCCAGCGTTAGGCAGCAGGACACTGCGGTATATATAACAAATAAACAATACATATAGGTATATACTATGATAGTACTCAAATAATTGGCAGCGATATAGCAAATTGATGTATATACGAGTATATATATTCTATTACGTACAATATTTGCCGCAGAACCACTGACTTATATCTCCATCATAAACTAACGGGTCTCTCATTGGGAAAAACAACTACCAGCCCTAATAACATTCGTTTATAAAGTTACGTTACATGAGTGTCACTTAGATGACTTCTGTTATAGCATAACCAATATCACAGACTGCTATTAAAGAGGACTTCTGATTGGCCAAACCATATTTTGATACTTATATCGAAGTTTTTAATGGCGTTCTCTGTTTGCTGTGATTTTTTTTAAATAATTGATGTGTATAATATAATTGTAAAACTTAAAGATTATCCCGTTAGTGTCAAGTTTCTTCGTTTTTCAGTTTCCTCATTTTGTTGGCGATCCATTGTTCATTTGTAATAAATAATTCATCTTTAAACGGTTAAACTTGAGTAACTCCGTAGACCCTAGTTGAAAATGTATAGATGTAAAGATAAAAATAATAATCATAATTTTCCTTTAATTTCCACACATAATGGATTTCAAGTCGCAGTCTCTTAGATGATACCTACCCATCCCCACCATCTATAAATAATAGGTTGGATTAATATTTTGTTGAAAAGATGATTGAAATAGATGAACAGTCTTCTCGCCATGTTCTACGTCCAGGAGCTCTACACGATATCGTAAAGTTTTACGATTTATGTAATATTTACATTTTTATATTCAGTTTATATCAGCCGTATATTTAGTCGTAAAAAGGAAAAAAAACACATATTAATACGTACATTCTTATCACATTACATATTCTTCTATTTTATTTAAGCAATTTAATGAAAAAAACTTTTAACATGTACGAGTATACTCGGCACTCTTATATTTGAACATAAATTTCAATATAATGTGTATTTACATAAGTTCTGGAACAAATTCTGGTTTATTTTAAAAACGAGCTAGTGAAATACGACGTGTGTACCAAGAATATTGCGAAGAATAAATATTTTGACGTTTCGCTATCCTAAAATATGAATATGGCTTCTGGCGCAAAACTAGCTTGTGCAACGTACTTTTGCCGTTAAATTTAAAAATACGCTCAAGATATTCGTGTCCGATGTGGTATTATTATGTTGACATTATTGGCGTTACAATATATACAATTTAAAATGCTTTAATTCGTTGTTTATTTTTATCATTTTTATTTAGAAAATTCCAGTTTCGCTGAATATTGAGATTTCATCCACTGAAGTATTTTGTTATAATAGACTCGGACATGCAATAAATTCGTGCTCATCAAATGTATCATAGTCATAAATTCGACCTAATTACCTACTTTTTTGCTCCCAAGAGCTATAATTTTTATCCGGGATAATGATTGCTTTCCGCCTTGAGATTTTTTCCGTTGATTCTACTTTAAATATATATTAAAAGAACCAAATTCAATTTCCTTTAATTGAACTATAGGTATGCTCGCTAAAAGTGGAGGATTATTTTATTAAACATCAAACGAACTTTTGCCACCAAAAGAAATAAAAAAAAACAAAAAAGCGACAATATTATACGAACCTGCCGAAAACAAAAAAAGAAGAGGGTTTGCTTAGACGCGATCTTAGCGTATAAAATTGACGGAGACAAAATGAAATAATGGGAATAGATAAATGTTATCTAAATACGATTAAAACATTAATCCCCTGTCAAAGATATACACGCATAGGTAAAAAAAAATCGCGCCATTGTTTACAAATATTTACACATATTTTACCTATGAATTAAATAAAATGGATGGATTAAATAAGCTGGCTATGGGTACCAGATTACAAGTGTGAGAACAAATTATATTTACTCAATACTGTTTATTGCTGTTTCTATAAATATGGACAAATAAATACGTTCACTGTCGTCAACCTGAGAATAAGTAAACGAAACATAAATATAGAATATCAAACAGCAAATATTTGATATATGTATATAAGTCACAGACGGGTAAAAACAAACTTGCTTTTAAATAATCGAATTGAATTAAAGTTATGTATTGTATAAAAATATGTATTATATATCCTTAAATCTGTGCATTTTGCGTAACCTTAAGATTTGTAAAATCAAACACTGATATAGCAGGAATATGTAAGATGAAGCCGAAATAAGAACTCTTAAGTATATAAATTTTATGTAGAAAACTTCAATTGTTAAGGACGTAAATACTAAATAAATTTGGTCAATGAAACAAACATAATTGGGTGATGGTGTCAACTCGTGTTCAGTATGATTCAAGAGTCATTCCAGCAATACGCGAGTGGAGCTGACTAAGAGCGTAGGCTCAAAATGCAATGAGATGTCACTTTGATAAAAATTAAAAAGTCTCCCGTTATTGTAGATATTCCTGAACGGTTTAACCTAAGTATACAGCATGATCACAACCTTAATGCAGCTGTTGATAGTGCTTTATCACATTGCTATCTTTTGTACTTGATTAAAAGAAAAAAGGTTTGTCTAAGTCCAAGATGAACTATAATTGAACTGAATAACCACAGCTACATTGCGCATTTTGTCAAAATTGGAATCAAGTCGAACAGACCTGTTTTTAGTATTTCGTCATCCATTTTCAATCTTCATACCTACTACCGAGTATCTTATGTAACAAAGCATGATGAGCATATTATCCATGAAGGATCAAAAAATATACATCGTAAACAATATTCTTGTAAAGTGGAAAATAATTGCTTGACCAATTAAGCCATTAAAGATTTCGTCTTAAATAATTTTTTTAACAAGTAGATTTGGTTAAAGAGGGTTTGTAGTATGTTAGAGATACATGAAAGAAAATGTTGCATTAAAATAAAGTTGTTTCTACCAGTGATCAGTGAGCGATTCTAAAATAACATTATTTGGACTAATTTGTGATACAATATATTTATAGTATATATTGTCGTGCATATTTTGGTTGTTAAATGCTGTCAATAAAATGCAAGTGTTTATTCCTTTAGGGCTGTATAGATTCATAAAACCAAAACCTTTCTTAATACTTGCAAAAACAAAAAACAACTAAATACAATAAAAAATATACATATTAAATGCATTGCTAAACATAAAAATATGCATTGCTAAACATTAAAGTTGCACAATTTTAAATTAGTGCGTTTCACTTGTATACTGCAATGGCTGTAGTGATCATTAAAACTTAAATAATTTGTGTTACTTTATTGCGTTACTTTTACAACGTTGCTTTCTTTAGAGTCCTTCTACCTACAATTTTTACTTTAATTATAATGTAAAACTTAAATAAATTTTTGCTGAAGTGTTCTATTATCTAACAAGTAATAGATAAAATAAACCAATTTGCTAGTCAATTCTTATATCAGAATAGCAGATACATACAGTACGTACAGTATTGTATAATGTCTAAAACTGTCACACTATGTAGCAGAGGGTAAAATGACATTTGAGGTATAATATGTAATACATTTTATCGATAAACTTTTACGGTCGGTACAACCGTTCAATGGAACCTATGGAACGCTGTGCATACAGAATTTGATTGACACTGACAGTGCTGTCAATGCCTATTTATAACATACTTTTGGCCATAGTAAACAGATATTATTATCGTAAAACAAATATTAATAAATTGTTAACGGTGCCGGTGTATTATATTGTTTAATAAATAAAATATGGAGAGATGCAGAATATGTTTAGTAGATAAAAATAATTTATGTTCAGTGTTTAAGTGCGATCAGGGTATTTCTTATTCAGATATGATAACGTCAATAGCCAAAGTAAAGGTAACCTACCTATCCTTACAGCCATCAGAAGTGTAACAGATATGTGGAATATTTTATTTTACACTAATGAATATCCCAGAGTTTGTAATAGTTTCTCATATGTCCTGACAGATCGTAGAAGATGTGCTTAAAAACAAAATATGTTTACCGTGCCGTAAGAAACTTCGGAGTTTGTATGATTTCAAGAAGCTGATAGAAAGGTAACAAGTATAATTTGAAAGTAACATATTTCTCTTATTATAATTGTTTCATTTGTTAAGTTATTTATTTTCAAAGTAATGAATATTACTTGTGATTTTAAATCATAATTCGAATACAGAGAACCGGACGCTTTTGTTTCAGATCTGATTCCATGATAAATCGAAACTTGCATATATTAAACTTTGACAATATAAATGAATTAAAAATAGAAATATTTAAAAAATTTATTGGCGAGGAGATATTTATGAAGAATTATGAAGACATAATAGTCAACTTTATTAGTTTATTTCAAAGTGGCTGTGATAAAATATTGTATAAGAATATCACAGTTAAAAAAGTACCTACCTGTAAGCATAGTATAGAAATTGTAAATGAAACTGATCCTGTGCCAAAGTGTTCTAAAATGACAATGATCGAGACTGATACTGATTCCAATGATGTAAGAATTTGTTCTATTCTATAATTACATTATTTCTTTTCCTAAATTTGACATGAAGTAATATTAATGAATTTTAATTCAAGCAAGATATCTGCAGTAGTATTAGTCAATGGAAAGATAATAATACATTGAGAGAAGGAAAGAAAACTGAAACAAGAAATGAGGTGAAAAAGAAAGGTAAACCGTAGATCGACTTAAATTTTTTTGTTAATACATTTGTTACAATAAAAGTAAAAATATCTATATAATCCAGTTAAATGAGTCGGCATTTGCTGTTGAATTTCTCAATCATTATTTCAATTTAATTATAGGTCAAGAAACAAGAAAGAATGTCAAGACAAATAAATTACTGCCTAAATATAAAAGAATCTGCATAAAACCTGTAGTTTTAGATAATATAAGAGTGATACGTACAAATAATAGACTGGAGAAAACACAACCAGAATACAAATGCAAGAGGCGGCAAAATATGTGTCCATACTGTGGCTTAATGTCCACAAACATAAAATCTCACATTATGGTGCACATAGGTAATTGTAGTTTATAGATTATTATTTGGTATTATATTTGGTAATTCATATATAACATAATATAATATACAGTCATAATAATTCTTATGTAATTGCTAAGTGGTAGTTATGCTGGCTTCAATGGCAGTCTATGATAAAAGTTTGTTTGTTATAATTTAGAAAATTGTATACTGCATACAAAATATTTGCTAATAGTAAATTAATTAAGCAAAACATTGTTTATATATTCGTTTTTTCAGTTGAAAAAAGGTATTGATAGATACATACATACATAGCTATGTTGTGTGAATTTTGCCCAAATTATTAGGAAAAGAAAATATATTAAAAACTCCCTTAGCAAGACCTGTAATAAATTAGATTAGCATAGTGAGCCTATAAGATTGCTGTTGGCAAAACAAAGTCATTTTTTGCTTCCCACTGAATATTGTTTGGTACCAAACTACTGAATCAATATTGTTTGATAATAAATTATTACAGGAGAAAGAAAATATAAATGTTCAGAATGTAATAAAGGATTTTTTACAAATCGTCAATTAAGTGTTCACCAAAGGAAACATATCATAGTTGGGATTTTTAAATGTGATCACTGTGTTGCAGTTTTTAACAACAAGATGTCTTTACAAAGGTTTGTTTTTATATGTTTTAATAATGTTCAAATATTGTATTTGTATGTTGTAAACCATAACCTTAATTAACATTTAATTAATATGATTA
>DVPR01000424.1:0-14072 GCA_018239345.1 Oxynetra stangelandi
AAACCTGACGTGCTTCGTCTACATTCATCAGTCTCTTCATACATACACGCCGATTTCGGAGGCTCTTGACTCTCCCAACCTCTATTGTCCGACCTATTTGGTCGAGATAGGAGAGCCTTGGCCTCCCTCGACACCTCTGTCCATCAACACTCGCGTTGTATATTTTTCTTATAACATAGTAAATAAAATTTTAAATAAAGTAAACACTGTCAGACGTCGATGGAGCCGTTTCCCGTACGACAACTGCGGTAGGAGGGCGTGGCCTTAAACACGGATTCACAGCCCGTTTTAGCGAGAGCCGAGACACCACTTATTGAATTCGTTTTGGTTTTTTAACTGTCAGAATAGTTCATTTCACTATTTATATGTGTTTTTCGGATGCAACGCATTATTGCTCTTATTAGAGTATGTCTAAACGGGCAATTAAAAATTAGGTATTGTTAGATGAAATACATTCAATTGATCGAAAAGTGAATTTAATCAAAGACCGCAAATAACCTTTTTTTGTCTTTTAGATAGCTGCAAATGAGCATTCAGCAGTCACAAGCAGCGGCAGCCGTAGAGTTCTGCAACCGACCTAACAGGAATATAGGCGTTAATAAAAATAATGTCTACAAAGAAAAGGGTAAAAGTACTTTCAAACGTATACATATGTAGGTAGCGAATACACATTGTGCAGAATAATTAGAACGCGTTTTATAAGCTCAAAGGTTAACGTTTGGGTATCTTGTATTCCTAATGTATAAATCAGAAAATATTTTCACGGATTCTGACGCTTGGATGGCGAAGCGCGACCCGTTTTCCGCGTTACGTCGGAGCTGCGCATCAAGGGTTATGTCCCTTGATATCGTAGGTCATACGAATACCGCAAAATCAAAATCTCAAAGAAATATCGAGCCTGATTTCGCATTTCGTTCTAACTTTTCTAATTTAGTATTAAATGTTTTTTATTTTATATAAGTATTCTTTTTTTTTTAAATCAAAATTATCATCTTTTATTTGCATAAATATGGGTAATAAAAGGATTTACAAAAATATTAAATCGCCATGTTTAACCCTTCGCGGGCATAGAAATAATAAAATTATAGCAAATAAACCTTGCATGCTATACTAGAACTTTTTCGGAACAGAAAGCGAAAATCCCCTTGCATGGCTGCCTTTTTGTCAATGTCTCTCTCATCTTCACATAATAAAATATGACAGCTGCCACTTAAAGCCGCTCGACGGGAAGTCCCACATATCTTGTGTTTCTTATACGACAGATAATTTGGTCAACACTTTTTGCCAGCTTCATTTCGACTGGTGAGTTTAATAAAGTGAAGAAAGTATATGTTTGTTACGGTTGAGAAATAAAAACGACTGTCTTTCGTTGTGATATATTGTTTATGAGGAAAGATTTGGACTATCGTTAAACAGAATTTATGGTGCATTTTTGGTTAGCGTTATTATTAATCTACAACGTTATTCAAGTCACACGATACGTTACTAACGTGCCGTTACTAGCGTAACGTTATTAACGTGATATTACTAACGTTGTTGAATTATATTGTCATATAATGGACGTAAATTGTTAAGCAATAGCACTTCGCAATTCACACCTACAAATGATTATGCCGTGAAAGGCCAGGTTTGCATGAATATCGTCCTCCTCTTTTTAATTCGACAATAAGCGGCCAACGACCTGCATAAACATTTACAAGAGCAAAGAAGGCGCCAGTGCGATGTCGGCTTTATTTTCGCATCTGTTCGGAATTCAAACGTTATGCGCGTTTTGTTCCGTGTCTTACAGGTATTAGTGGCAACTAAATCAATCTATATAGGTACATAGACAATTAAGAATTCGTGTATGTAACCTAGATAGATACAAGGAAGATAATTTTTTGACATGACAATAATTGTACATAATAATTATTTTATTATTACATGAGAACAATATTGTTGGATTCATATTAACGCTAATTTATTATAAGCAATTATTTCCAGTAAGCGATGTCTGGCTCGCTATATTATAACTGTACGAAGTTACGTTCATATTCAAGATGAACTTCCATTCCCTATACCAATATTCTAAAAGTGTATATGTATGTTAAGCTTGTCTACCGGCATTCGGTCACCGTAGTAGATTATATCGCGCGGTTATAGCATTTTAAGAGAAAAAGTACATTTAAGAGTGCAAAGATAATGGGGTTCATGGCTAAGCCTTAGCTCGTTAAGACATTATTCCTTTTTGACGTTCGTTTGTCGGTGTAAAAACTTCCAAGAAGCATTTGTCTATGGCCCCGTTCTGAAAGAATGATGTGAAATATATTTAAGTAGTAAAGTCTCCCACTTTTCTAATTCACACTGACCCTAATTACACTTTTGTAGATTCGTTAAGAATATTAAGCGTCCTACCGGCCATCTCTTTCTATTAAACGAATGTATAAAGCAGCTTATTACTTGTTTATTTATTTTATTTTATTTTATGAATAAGCTTAATACATTTAACAGTATTATAATTAAAGCCTGAATCCCGCATAAGTTATTTCGGGTTGGCTACTCGTATGTATATATGTGTGCCATAAAATTTACAAGCAAATGATCCAAAATTATATTACATCGATATATGTATATCTGAAATTATATGTCTTTTTGGTTTACGCAGTTGGTGGTCGGCATTTGACTTAGGTACTGTTTGTATTATATTTGAGCAAAGTTGAAAAACCTATTTAAAAATCTTTAAACATCGCTCATACTGCTCGTGGATTCAGTAAAAGTTGCGATAGATTAAATATGAATATATGTGAAATCTAGAAAGACCATATTTAAAAAAGGCCAATGTGACAAAATGACTGAACCAATGTGACAAAATGAATGTTATAATTGAATTTCTTAACGATAAAAACCAGGTATAATATACTGATGGATAATAGATGGATTTCGGGCTTCATTTTTCATTTAGCTACAGTAGAGTAAATAGTTAGTTTACAACTGTCTTTGTTGAATGGATGCGATCGTTCGGTGGTATACTCGGTTGACCGAGTTTATGCCGTTATAAATTAATAAATGAATTTAAACATTAGCCAAAAGTCTACATACAATTGGTGAAATAAAAATGCAATATAAAACTGGCTGTCCCTATGGATAAGACATTAACTTCGTTAATTTCGAACATAGTCGAAAGTATGGCAGTAAATAGAATATAGGAGTACTATGAAGTGTGGCAAAGAAGGACTGGAAGAAGTATAATCTTTTGATAATGTCAATCAGCATACTAATAATATTAAATTTTTATTCCAAAAGGCAAGAGCCTAGCGTTGAATGTTAACAGAAATTTAATTATGGCTACTCCACTTTATACAGAAAACTAATTAAAGTCGGGGTTTTGTGTGAATTTGTGATCAAGAAAAGGGATTTACAGTTAACCACAGTGACTCTTGTAAGAAGAATTTAATTTCTCGTACCGTTTAACACCGGAAATAAAATGGGTTGTAAACCTGACACGATCATGAGGTTGCATTCTCTTTGTCTTTTCGAAAATTTATTATCCTAAGCATTCGTTACCTGTACGTAGTCAATATTGACAACGCATTATCATCATCATTATAAATTGAATTTACCTTGATGGTATTTTATAACGATAAAATTACTTTTATGATTTCATGGTTGAAAACAACTTTATGAAAAGCCTAGTCATGAGAAATTATTTTGCGAGAAAATGGCAGCTTTGATATGTAATAAAATATCTTTCTTTCAGAATTTCCCTAATTTCCATACATTTAATTGATACTGGCTTAGTGGAATTAACGGTAACCGTTACTGGTTAGCGGTTTAGCGGTTAATTAGTTAGTGGCAAGTTAATGTAACCTGGTTAACAACACAGACAGATATGAAATTTACTATCGCCTTTGTAATATTAATAATATTAAAGCATTAATTTTTAATTTGTTAGGAGGCAATACTGGTTCTTAACATATGATAGGCTCCACCAAAAAACAAGATTAAAAGTGTTAGGGGTGGTATATACTATTTCATAATTTCAAATGTTAATCCGAACTTAAAACGCAAGGAATTGTCGAACAAAGCGCTTGAGAGAACATTAGGTGAGTTCACACTCGATAACTTGTGAATAACGGGCGACGCTCTACATTTCAGTGTTTGAATCCAACATAAATAATTGATTACAATACAAAAGACATAAATATTCTTCTATACTGGTGCTTTAAGCATCGTTGGATTTCAGACGTGCAGGTAAAAGAAGCTTACTATGTGCGCTTTCATGCAACTGTTACATGGAGTTAAATGTGGTATTCTCGTTCTAAATACATTTTTTATAGCTTGTGAGCAATAGAATTAAGAAAGTGTTCGTCAAAGGTCACGATATATATTGAATAGGTAGGATACACGCGCAGATGTTTGTGACGGCAACAGATCGAGTACTTCAATGCAATGCCACGCTTCAGGGATATTAGATTTGGATTTTACATTGGAATCCAATATGGAAGAAATAACAGAAAGAGAGACCAACATTTACTCACTGCAGATATTCTCTACATTGGATAAAGTGGAAATTTAAAGAGCATATACGACCACCTAAACGCCGTGAAATGAATACTCGTAAAGAATTTCGATCATAAATGAAATTCCACTTGGCATAACGTGAATTGTTATTTGCTCGAATTGGAAGAGCGTTTTACTCTTGAATTCTGTTTATACTAATGTATTGCAATGATACATAATGCCCTTATAAATTTGTCTACCTTGCATTCCTTCAATGTGATGTCACTTGACAAAAAAGGTTATTCGTTTCAGCTTATGTATACTTATCGTATGTTTTGGCAACTGTCGGCATTTATTTAATGTGCACCTGGGGAATTGTAAATCATGTTATTGTGAAATATTGTATATTAAAAACCCAGTCAGTTGAACCCAAAATGAATCCCGACCATAAACGCAACCCGAGAACCCCGAGATCTCAACTATCAACGGCGTAAATACATATCTAGCCCTCTTTCAGAACGGCACACCGCCGCCTAAAAGACTAAGCTGCAGAGTTCACACGTGATCTAGTCGCCGGAATGTGGGACGGTGGTGGCGTATCTATAAAAATCTCCATTCGCACGATCCCCCAGTCCTGTTTCCATGAAACGTGTTGTATAGGGTTGGACCATTTTACGTCGTCATGTTCCATACCGCTCGGCTCTAAGATAGCCGGCACGTCGACTATGACCATGGCCTCGCGAGTGACATTATTAATGAATTATGCAAGCGACCTGCACGGCTAGGGGATGGCATGATAATCCGTAATAACTAAATAGGTTTACATTTTCCCCAAAAAAGAAGATTTGAGGCTCGTTTGTCTTCGAACCGATCCGATAGTGGACAAAGAAAATATGCAACTATTATATTTAATATGGCATAATTAACATACGTTTTTATGTTACTTTAATATGATGAAACTGAGTTAAAATATAATAAAAGTCTAGTTGTGAAATAATCTAAATAAAACTTAACCACTTTTGACAAACTTTCTTTAGCCAACTATTCCGTTAACTTCTCAGTTAACTATTGTGTGCATAGTTTTAAAGTATTTGCAGATATTTTACACACTACTTGCCTTAGTCATTCGACCTAAACCGCCTTGATAATAGCGTAATATTGCTAGTACCTACTCCCTCTTATCAGCCTTCATTTCGCCTCATCATGCCTTTCTGTTGAAAGAATTAACCCGCGGATTTGACACACCGAATATTTTCATAAAACCAAAATTAATGTGGAGTCTCCATGTGAAAATGATCTTTTATCGATGTTGGCCAGGTAATAAACAACATTGACATCTAAATTATTGGATCAAATGATCTTTAATGATCGTATAGTGTATCGTTCATTTTTCAAAATTATTGCCTATATATTGCCTATAAGTGATTTATATAAAAAAGCAAAGATCGTTATTGAAACTTTTCTTGATTTTTCTAATCAAAAGTTGGAACAATACAAAATAATAATAATAATATGTTGGGACATTTCCACACACGGCCATCTGATTCCAAAGTAGGTACTTAAGGTCCTGTGGTATGGTAACCAGATGGCTGATAGACTACTTATATACTTAGAAATATATACTTAAATATATGTTTTTTTTACACCCAGACATAGAAGAAATACTTCTGCTCATCACACAAATATTTGTCCAGGTTGGGGATCGAACCGACGACCACCGGTTCAGCGGTCAGGTTTGCTAACCACTGCACGAACGGGCCAGTCAACAAAAGATATGGGTATTGTTTGCGAACCGACAATATTTACAGATTTTGAAACATATTTAAGTAAATGATGAATATCATGGAATTGTTGTTTAAGAACACATAAAACAATATGTTGGAACCAACATATAAAATAAAATCAAGGAAATATATGTACATCGGAAACGGTAATAGGTCATGTGCTTCGATCTAAAAGACAACAAATTACCTTTAGTACTAATTGATAAAACTGTATCGTATCACAAACACACGTTGAAATAAAAAGTGACGTTTCGACGACGTCATGAAGTTCTTAATCCAACAAAATCATACATTTTTGTCATGTGAAGGGAGTAGGGAACGGGCATGTAGCAGTCCAAAATGGCCGCCACCCATAAACAACTGCCAACGACCTCGAACAGGACTATTTGTCCTATTCTCGGCCGTTCACCGAATTTTGGTACTCTTAAGGATTGTGGTGGTCGCCTCGAGCATGCGCGTGGACCGACCACCACACCCTTCAGAATGAAACACAAATTGTTATAATAACAACTGTTTCATGGTAGAAATAGGTGTAGCGGTGGTACTTCCCCGTGGGAATACAGGTTCTACCACCTACCGACTTAACATAACAAACTTATCTAAAATTAATTTAATAACCATTATTTCACGTTAGAGATGTGTTTAGGCGGTGCCTATTGCCTTAGCCGAACGTAATATAATTATGTTTTACTGCCTATTAAACAAGAATTGAGAGGCACTGTTCGATTTATTCGAGCCAAAGTCGTATAATTTACGTGTATAACTAATATTACTGTATGTCCCCGGGTAATGTATTCGGTCCCATCGGCGTAAGCTATTCGCATTTCCAAGCTGCAAATTGGAGTCAGTGAGCGAATACCTTTTGATCCCCGCACTAACCTTTCTTAAGGGCGTTTTGATGAGTAATCCTAGCGTAGAAGTTTTCTATACAATGCCTGCAATATAATGGAAAGTGACTAGCGTTTATGTAAGAATATTAAGGATTATTTTAAAATGTAGGTACAGTAAAATCTATAATGTCAGTTTAACCTAAATAAATATAGAATTCACTTGTCGTAGAGTTGTCGTTGACTAAATTAACTTGCACTAAATTTTTTGGTACAGAATATTTTCGTTAAACATTTTCGCTCTCATACATAGAAACATAACTAACGCCATCTTTAATTAAAGAGAGAAATTCTTTATTCGATATTACCATGTATAATAAATATTTGTTGTCATTATACAATCTCTGAAATGTCTGCAAATGCTCTTTTAAGAGAAAAAAGAAAAACATTTTTATTTGCATTTATATCCAAATTTGTTGCGTTATTTGCTACAATTCAGATTTTAAATAAATGTGAGTCATCTCGCAGGCGGCATCTCGTGACGATCCGCTATCGCAGGAATGCTCTTGAATTCTTTGTATATTGTTTAAGATTCTTAATGCCCCTCCTCGCTTTCGACCCACAAAATCGCTTTACCCCTTTTTGCTCTTGCCACAAAAGCTTGTCCTATTGTCGGTCTTTTATAGATCGTGCGGTTAAAGTGTAGAATTTACGGCCTCTCAAAAATTTTTAAATGCTTCGTACGTAATACGTTCACAAGCTTTATTAGTCAATGATGGGACAAAGTCAATTTAAAATTTAAATATTTTTTAATTATTTGTCAGATAAGCAGTAAGTACAGTATAAGTATCACCTAAGAAGCGTTACATTTCAGATATCACATAAAATCGTCACTTAATATTATAGCTTTTAAATTTTGTAATCCATTTTCTTCGTCAGCCTTAATTACCTCAAATATTCATATCTTTGTATGTTTTTCTCAGTATTTAACGGACACTGATCTACCTAGTTAAATATATGCAATACTTAGAGATGGCATGATTTCTATACACATATATATGTAGATATATAATTAATTTCATGTAATGAGATAAAGTTTGATTGAGCAATAAAATGCAGTTTTGCTTAATTATTTTGTTTAATCCTACATTTTTCAGCTGTCTTACTTCACAAAAGTTATAAGAAAATTCCACTATTATTATACATAAAAATATTATTATACTGACTGCGTATTTTTTTATTTTATAATTTATTTAAAAATAATTAATTAGTATACAGGAAAAGCGGTATTGGCAGTATCTGAATAATTAGTGAGAGTATCTGTAGTATTAGTGATTGACAGCATCGATTTAGTATCTTGTCCGTTTGTCTGGCATGAAGTGGACAGGAGTCTGTTTTTTACGTCTGCACCATTATGTCGAACAAAGTAATTACTTGCCAGCTTTTGTGTGACCGACCCCCAAGGACGTATGCATCATTATTCCTATTGGCTGTCTTAGTGACGTTTCATTTGAGTAAGGTAAATACTAGGGAAGATCTTAGTATTGCACAGGTAGTATATACTCGTATATATATGTAATTGATTCATGGAACGATTTATAGGATTTGCTTCAGCGAATCTACTCCGTTAACAAACCGAAAGACATTGTTTTCGTCAACCTTGAAAAATACGGTTAAAGTTTTCATTCAATAAAAACGTATTTCACGCGGAATGTGGTTTCGTAACTACACTGGCCTGTCAAAGCTAATTGTGCTGGAGATATTTTTTCAACAACTTCAACTTTATTAGGCATGTTTTAGTTTTAGGTTTTATTGAACTGCTTTTAAAGCGCTGCGAGGATTTTTTTCTATTCGGACGCGTTAACGTAAACTAGAATTTGTATGGAACCGAAAGAGCGCTATCTTGTGTCAATATTAAAAACATTCAAAACCACCAATCACGTGCGCTACCTTGGTCACGATCGAGTGCGTGTTGTTCGAAATCGAATGCGTAAAAATCTCGCACTCCAATCAATGATATTTGCATATTAAGGATATATATATATTTACGTTACTTAATCGTACTTTATTGGAAGAATTTACCCCATTTATGGTTAAATGGGTTACGCCATGTAGGTAATAGGAATTATTCGGTTATTCTACTATGGTACTTATCTTATAATTTATTTTTATGTAGCATCTGTTGATTTCACTCTACAGTCAGTAGCCTTCAGATTGTGGTTATGTATAGAATTTAGTTAGTATTCACTTAATAGGAGTAGCTGGCGAGCCAAAAACATTATTAAAGGTTTTCAGTTTAAAAACTTTGCGCCATTAGGTATGGTCATGAACATTAATTTTCACTAATTCGCACGAGAATTGTGTGTTGAGATAACATCTAGGCTACACCTAGTTACGCAGAGGCACACTATCTGTGGCATATTAATTTCGTGGGGTGGCATTCATTTTCAGCCACACTTTTTATTGTCCTTGCTTTTGCGGGGAATGCTTACCAGTACGTTCCGTTTGATGCAATATTATGCTATGGTCCCGTTTAACGTTAAGAATTTACGATCTATATACATAACCGTCGAAAATGTTGGGTGATTTGGTCATTGTGAAATATGGTAACTAATCATTATCATCAATCCTTCAATCGCTGCTCTATCGAACGGGTGTCCTCTCAAAATGAGAAGGGTCAAGATCATAGTATGTTACATTTACTCTTTAAAAATATACTATTTTGGAAAAAAAGAGTAACGCGCCAGGATTTAAACTCGGGGCCCCAAAGTGGGGCTGAATTGAAAACCAACAGGCTTTTAATACTAGGATTTATTGCTAATTGATTTGTACCAAACCTCTTGTAAGTCATCTTTTTGCAATGCCTAATAAGGTAAGTGTTTTAGTAAGTCATAAACAGTAACTACAACATATTAATATTTTGAACCACCAAATGCATAGGAACGATGTATGTAGGTGCGCCGCAGATTTGATGGCACCACGTATGTATTATTTTATTGCTTCAAAAGGTCGTTAGATGTGTGATATAGACCCGCATTCCATGTATTCAAAAGTGCGACGTCATTGACGCATACGTATAATGAATTCGCGTTTGATGAGAGGGATACGGGTGGAGCGGACGGGGAGCACAATAGATCGTACGTATCGCAGCGTGTAAGTACTTACTAAATATCATGTATAAAAATGATATGCAAATTGAATGCAAGCTTTAAAACACAATGGTGTGTTAAGTTTGTAAAGAAAAATAGTAGTAAACTAAATAAATTATATCCATCGTCAATTATATTATTGTGTCTTGTGACTAGTGTGGTTTTTGTCGCTTGTTGACTCTATGTGACAGCGAACTAAAAGAATCAGCAAGCTAACAGACATATCTATGAACTGGTCATATCTGCCGAGAAACCGGCAAAAGTTGGAGAATCCGATTTCACTCCCGAACTCGTGTGAGATGACCCCTGGTTAGGTTAGGTTAGGTCACGCTGCGGAAGGATGTTGATAGAAGTTATATGTGCAAGACGAGGACAGATTGCGGTGGTGCTCATAAGACCTACATATATGTCTTTTGGTATGTAATATGATGATGATTTTCTGCTGTTTGTACAATATACTAAATGAAATTCACAATTGACTTTCATCTGAATTTTTCAGATAACTTTAGATAATTTTGACAACGAACTGAATAATAATGCTCGGGATATGTCGGCGTGGGCCAATTATCATTTAGAGCTCTAATTTGCATATTCGTACGGTGGATTGCTTTTAATGTTGAAAATAACCGTTGAAAGATAATACATAGGTACATGACGTTAAAAGAGCACTAAAAATACTTTTTATTGAGCAATTTATGCTCTAAGAACGATTTTTGGGGGTAATTGAAGTTGCAGTCAAAGTTGTTTAAATTACTAACAATTTGTATTACAGGCGCAGCTTTCTATAGCTTTGTTATTCCAGGGATTCAAAAGCTCCAAAATGTAAAATGTTTTTCCCCAAGTTTCACACAGAAAATTCTAGAACCTACTGGTACAATAAAACATTTGATTTGAGATATGTTTATATACATATCTCAAGGATATTTCATGCACGGATATCCCATGCACGAATATCTCATGTTGGATACAAATCCTAAATACCTATTCCGCGAATATATTTTTCCGTCCATGCTAAAGTGTGGAGGAGACTCTCCCTAAGCCTTATGTACGCTGATAATCACTACTATTTTAGTTAACGGATTAAAGCTCGAGTTATGAGTATATTAACCGATTCGAGTTCTAATGTAACCACATTTACAGCTACAAACGTTATTGTAGACAATATTAAGTATTTTAATCCTAGTAAATATCGACATAATTATATTAATTAATACCGGGTGTATATGTAAATATCACATTTAACTATGTAATATTTTCGATGTGCTCTCTAGCAGATAGTGAGTGACGAAGATGTTTTTTGGTATTGATCACTAGGCATACAAAATGAAACATTTCGTTAAACAAAATATTTAAACACAATTGCAAAAAAAACACTATTCCATATGATAATCATCAGAAACATACATTGTGCTTGTATAATTTTAAAAAATGTACCAAAAATTACATAGATACATTTCCATATTTACTATTTTCATTTTAGATTCACAATGAACGGTTGAGCAATTTTTATATGAGCTGGGTCTCGCAAAAACCGCTATTCACATTCATTTCACTACAGCGAACGGTGCGCTCGTCCGCTCATCTTGCGCAGTTCGGGTGCTTATAAAGAAAACACAATACAGAGGTCCACCCTGCGAGGGATCACTAATTTTGGGGCTATTTCGTTTACTACACTGGCCATAAAAAAGTTCCTTTGTAATGAATGTCACAGCAACATGTGGAAATATTAAGTAGTATTAGAAGGTACGACTCACAAATAAGAGCAGAAATGGGATGTTGTCGTGTCATGATTCGGTAGTTTCGGTAGATGCTTCGATCGCGAGACGGAAGCTTAATAGAAAAATTCCTATCGGCATGAAGTGAATACTTCCTTCAAGATGTATCTAACACGATTTTTCATACTTATATACTAAAAGTCATTGCATCGAAATATGTGTTGATTCAATTTAATGATGGTATAAATGTTTATAGCTGACACATATTTAAATATACATATATTTTGTTTGTATATATAAATATAGCTTTTCCTTATAGCGTTGTCACTATACAGATTTTTAAAGTAACGACTGGGACGGGCATGTTGTGTACCGGGAATGTGAAGTTATGTGTCACTACGTCATATCGTTAACTCTACACTAGACATTTTTAGCACGCCAGCTTTATAATTTTACTGGAAACACTTTTTTACCGATAGTAACATAATAAAAAATATGTCCAGAAGATTTTTCTTAAAAATATGTACTTACATATATTAATGACACATTACTATGTAATTAACTAATACTTAGTAATGATTCTTGTAAAAGCATAACATTCAACGCCTAACCGTACATATTCCTCGATACAAAATGAATACAGATACATATATTCCTTTATTATTGGAATGAAAATTAATTGATTATGATTAAATTATTTCATACATGCTCAATGCTCGTAAAATGTTTGAATAACTATACATAGATACTTATCGATAATTCCGTATTATAACATTTAGCCTCGATCAAAAATAAAAATGTATAATGCAACTTGACGTTCAATTCACTTTATTGTTCATTGTAATTATTAGATTTCTTACTTTCTAATAATAGTTTTCAACAATGTCGTAAATACCACCATGTACATACGCACATCCATAGCAAATAAACAATCTTGCACGTCACCTGCAGGTGGCGACGTCCGTGGCCGATATTGTCTCGTCACTAGCTTAACAACATTTTGAATCAGGCCAACGATCACTGTTGTGCGAATGATGCTCGTCTGAGGTGCATTACGACATACGAGTAATCTAGAACATTTTGTACGACAAAATTTCGGATATTTTTGCAGTGTGTTAGTTAGTATTCGTCCGCAGTTGTGTGATAATTATGTGATAAAAATGTCATAATTACCCTCTCCATCATCGCCAACAGCCTGCCTCAGTTCACCGCTGGAGATAGGTATCCCTAAATGCACTATATTCTATATTCATGGCAACCCTATACACAATACAACCCTATAACAAATAATACGTACCATAACAAAGTTCATCTACATAAGGAACGCACGCCCTTCTGTCCTACTATTAAAGTATTTTATATCGCCAATGTTTTGAAGCGAGTTTCAGTCGTCGTTTGTGTACGAAACATAAATTCACATAGCAGCGATTAAGGGGCGCGCGATATCGGCGGGATATAAGCGAAGTCGCTTAGTGTGAAGCGTAAGCCGCGATAATATGTTTTTCCTATAACTTCCGATAAAAAAGAGTACTGTTGAGAAAAAAATAATTACAGATCAGTTTTAATAAAAACTTATGAGATTATTCACATGGTTTTATTAAAACTATTTGCGTCTATTTGCTAATGTACTCTATCTGTTTTATTTTTATTTTTACCGACGATAAAAAAGGAAGGGATGCAATGACCGAACAGAAGAAAAGTGAGAGTAGTCAATCAGTGGACATCTGCAATTAAGGACTCTAAGAACAGGAATGTTAGTGTTCTTTCAGTTAGTACTGGTTGATAATAATACTGTTTATTAGTGCTAATTGGTTACGGGATAGCAGGACTATTAGTATACATTAGTCTAGCCTTAGAGGCTACCCCAGAGGAGATGGTCGTGTATATGCGCTCAATGCGGACCAGCAATCACACTCTTTAAACTGAAACACAAATTGCGTTAACGGAGCTTGTGTTATGGTACGTAATTGAAATTGTGGTGTCTCGAGGGAACTTTCACATGTTCGCATGTTCTGCGATCTACCGATCGATGTCTGAGTGCTCCCATTTAAGTTAAGTAGATACTAAATAGAAATAGGTGAGCTATTTCTGCTTCAAATAAATAAAAATGATATTCTA
>DVPR01000425.1:0-14069 GCA_018239345.1 Oxynetra stangelandi
GGTGGTGGGGGGGGGGGGGGTTTGACACATACATATGTATATACTAAGGCGACTATATCAGTGCTTAAGAGTACCAGCCAAGAACAGCACAAATACTAACTATTTCTAACCAAATTTCCATTTCTCCTGACACCGCCCGACACCTTTATATATTAACCTACTCATATTGTCATTAACATCTAAACACCTAATTGACACAAACATTCCCACTCCTACAGTCCTGTTGGTGGTCGGTGGCCGGTGTCTATGGGCGGCAGTGCTCACTGGTGACTGCTGCATGCCCTTACGTTTTCCGATAAACTGGTTTCGCATTTGTGTATATTTCCATCGTTAGATAATTGTTTATCAACCAAGACAGTGACTGTCAGGCTTTTAAATGGATTTAACCATTGGAGTAGTTATCATACCGTTTTTCTATGAAATTACATTAGAGGTGGGATCGGTTGTATGACAGTCTCGCGTTCACTTGGTGACACGTACTTGGTAGGACGTTGAGAATCTTAGGCATTTGAAGTTATTAACTCTTGTTAGCCCCTGTAACTTCTCTGTTGCTAACTAACAAAAATCGCATTAATACGAGAATGTTTCAGTTTCAACAATGCGGTAATATGATACAGTAGAATGCGAAATGCAGTTGAAAATCAAACAGGCGGTAACAAAATTCGCTAATAAATTCGACTGAAACGAACTCCTCGATTTTGCGTGTGTTTATCCACATTAATGTCGTAATTGGCAAATTTGTTTTCACCATTTTTTTGTAGTTTCTATCAAAAATGTTATTTCGAACCGGTTTATAAAATAATCGTTACACGTTCAGTGCTTTATAACGACGCCAGTCGACAATTATTTATTTTAAATTGGAAATATATCGCCTGAGCGTTTAAAACGCGACATCGTTACTGCAACGCTTTTTATACATAGCACGTACTTGTTTGCTAATTGGAATCGATTTGTGGAGTAAAAAAATATAAAAAAAAAAAAATATGCAACAAAATAATTGAATATCATCTATATCAAAGCAACCGGACAATTTTCATAGTTTCGAAGTATTTTAATTAAATTTATTGCATTGTACTCAAAATAATAAGTGATACGGTTTGATACCAGATTTACAATGATGAGGAAAATCCGTGATAATCATCACCTTTCAGTTGACCGAGCCCTACAAGAGACACGTGTATAAAAAAAATTAAAAGTACTCTATAAAGCATTTTATCGTGTCACTGAAAGCATATAAGAAACAGGAAGAAAATACAGTATTCAAGAAAACATTGAAATCGCTCATAGTCTTAGCACGATTGAAGATCTCAAACGAACTGGGAAAGTAAGAAATACCAAGTTTGGTGGTACTTCAATGAGTGACCAGCCATCGTCTGGAACTATCCTATCAAGAATAGTTTTCGTATCTAACGAAGGGATTATCAATTTACACAGTGATCATAATATCAAACAGTTTATCAACACAGTACATGGCATAGAGTACCTACATATAATGGCATAGAGTAGTACAGTAGAGTTATATTTCCGTTATCGTGTTTCAAATAAAGCGTCAAAGAATTATCGCGTTAAGCTAACTTCGTTTAAGAGCGACGGACGGCATACACAGCTATACAATATGTCAGCTCAATGAGCAAGTGTATGCCATTAAAAACACATTAGGGATCGCAAATCGGGCCGGTTTATAGGTCATTAAGTTAACCCGTGTATTGTATTTCTCAGCTTTTGAACTTACAGCGGCTCAAACAATGAGAGAGATGACATAAATGGGCGGAAACTGTACGGGCCCTCCTTAATGGCGTAATGCGTCGTTATTTAAAAGTTGAATATTTTTTATGAAAATATTTAATAAACAATTTTTTTTAATAATTTTTTTAAAATAATTCTTTTAAAGTGCAATATGGCCTGTATATAATATTTATTTATAAAGTATTCTCACTGGTATTAAAGTATCCTATTGGTGCATTAAGACGATGATGCAATTTGCAATAATACTATTTTAAGATTAAATATCACTTCCGGTAACGGTGAAGGAAACCTGCATAGGTCAAAGGAAACCTGCATCTGGTCAAAGTTTTCCGTAATGCTTTCTGAGGAGTGCGAAGTCTGCTAACTCGCGCTTGGTCAACGAAACTATGTTTGTGCCCTGACTATGCCCTTATCCTTCTCGTTCTGGGAGCAGCTCCGCGTTCAACAGTGACACACTGAAAAGATTGATGATGTATTCGCAACTAATATTATCCGTCACATTTGCCTTTTATCTTCTGAAGATTAAGTGCTCTATCGCTATACATCAATCGTTTCTTATATTTCATTCTCCAGTAAAAACCAAAACCAGTTAAGTTTGCCCGTTTTGCTGCGGAAAGTTATGGCAATTTGCATCCGCGATATTTAATGTTTCTTTGGTAAACTTTATAAAATTTTCGTTTTGAAATTATCGTTTCGATATCTCGAATTGAAATATTTCTAAAGGTATTTGCTGAGTTATTTATTTTGTGGAACTATTTGTTAAAGTTGAATGTATAGATATGGACAAGTGAAGTGGATACATGCAATACCAATAGTACAAGTTTGACAAGTACTCGTGGTATAAGACTTTTATATTACAACTACTTCAGGGATTCGGCGAAGGGTACATTCGCACTAACGCTAGAACATTTTTGGACAGATGGCTAGATCATAAAAGGTTTTTAACTGAGTATCATTGGCGCTGCTGTTTAAGTAGTTAATGACATGATAATTTACATCTATATAAGAGAAATACCATTCACTCACTCACTGACTCCTCCTTTAGAAGCTATACGTCTGATTGATTTGAAATTTTCCATAGTTACTCTTATCGGGATGTAGAATCTACCTAGAAGGGATCTTACGCAAACGCTATATAAAGTTGATTTTTCAATAAACGTGTACCCAACCCACATCCCTGTCTCTTTCTTTTTCCCCAAACACCAAAAAATTTTATTTTTTCAAATTAAGTTCCTATACAGTTTAAATATCGTCGAAAAAATACCTCAAAAATGGAATGCTATCCATTTATCTGAGGTTTATTATGACATAATAAACCATAGAATACAGCCGCTTAATTCGCTAAGGAGCAATTCGGTGATATGCTCAAAAGTTGTGTAAGGCAATGCGATTTGCAAAGAGATGTATTAAAGGTCATAGTATACTATACTGACAAAATACAGCTGACACGCCATAGATAAAATAACTTTCAAATGCGCCGATTTTTTTACTATTGTATCACAGTTATAGAGGTAAGACATTTTCCATGTACACAAATAAATGTTATATATCTGTTTTATTTTTTTTATAATCCCTAATGAGATATTATGACAAAAAAATTAATTTTGAATGAATTCTCATTCTCTTTATGCATCAGATATAATTATAGCTACATCACGGTTCACATTTGGATCTACTAACCTAATTTCCATCCAGCCGCGACTCTGTTCGCTAACGAGACCCTTTTCATAATTCCAACTTATTAAAAATAATATAATAATGAGATTGTACTTAGTTTCTCATTAATGATGTAATGAATGTATTTCCAAGTGTTCAATTTGAAGGCTTTTATGCTTTGATAGGGTTTATATTGTAGAGCACGGAATATTAACAAAAGTCATGTGACGTAACTGATAGCATTGGATACCTATTAACAATGATCATTTAATAAATATATTAATTAATGATCATTAATGGTCCATCCTTCGATTGTAACAAGGTTGGCTAGCTGAGCAAGTGCGCATTGGCGTACTTTGGATGCCCTAAAGAACATTATTTAGAACTCTAAAGTTTTAAGATTTTCTCACGATACTTTTCTTCGTCGTCACAGCTTTCATTTTAAAACTTAGAACATGCGTAATTTATCTCTTCTTTTTACCGAAAACAAATTATATGAAATAAAAGTTTACAGTGAAGTAGGTTTCAAGATTAATATTAATACATACAATCACAATAATGGTTACAGCATTAAAATAATACGATAACATAATCCAGTAATGAAGTTGCAATAAATCATTGCCGTTAATTTACTTCACTGCTCTTGCTTGCTCTATAGCGCCTCCGAACGGTACAGTGAGTAACGTTGTGCACTTTATAAAAGGAATGGGACTTTTCCCCCCGGTTCTCTTATCTAAATCTACAGTCCCGGGGCTGTGAGGTCGGTGAAGTCAAAGGGTCTGCCTGTCATGACCCGTGGTGAATTGTACGTACGTTGTTTGTACGTCATGAGGCTTACAACGTAGGGAACCCTTAAGAGAGTGTCAAGATTTAGGCATAGTCAGCTCTAGTAGTTATTTTTATTGAATTTGCGTTACTGGTTTCTGCTTGTTTGTAGATTTATTTTGCTTCTAATAAAGTCATATTTACAAATATTATTTAATACAACTTCTTGATAGTAATAATAATATCTAGGGACATCATACACAGCCATTTGACCTCGATATAAGCACTTAGGCAGTTCCTGTGTCATGGTTATCGGAACGCTGATGATTTACATACATACATACCTACATACATACTTTTATTTATATTGATGTTTTAATCCCTATCCAGATACATAACAATCCATCTATTAAATATTAAAATTGATATAAATATTAAGCAGACATGAAACTTTATTTCAATTTCCAATTATTCAAAATTTCCTTTTTTTATTAAAATCTTTTTAAGGCTGTACCTTTTTAGTGGAAAGTTAATAATACCAGTAATAAATCGTTATTTGCTTATAAGAGATAAATAATTATACAGGATATTAAGACTAACTATAGTGAACTGTTTTAGCTAATTTTCAAATTAGCAAATTAGTATATTAAAAAATAAAAATTATTACCACTTATTTTATGCAAATATTTTTCATTTCCCTTTGAAATATGTTTTAAAAGCATTTAATCCTCCTCACGACATTCTCTCAAAGTCCTCTACTTTCAGCCCACAGTGCGTGAAGGAGCTGGAATCCTCTAAGCTACTTACGGTGTGCAGATCCAACTATTGTATAAAATTTCAAACATCCACGGCAATGCCATATTTAGATAGGGAATGTTATTTGTGAAATTTTCTATTCTCTGCTTCTATCCTTTGATATTTCTACCATCTTGTGTTGGTCCTAAAAAAATTGCATCTTTTGTTGTATTACTATTTCATATCAGACGCTCAATCGATTTAGTTCAAATTTATGGATTAAGATTAACCCTCAAGAAGGAAAAAATTATTTTAAAAATAAGGGATAATAGATTTTTTTGGCTTGAAAGCTTCTTGTAAGTGGAACTGCCTAATGAAGATAAAATGAGCGTGAGATATTGCCTAACTGTATGTGTGTCATACGTGCTATGCTTGTTTAAATTTAAACTACAAATCCACATGTCGTTTACTGTCCGAGAATGGGACAACCTTTCCATGATCTCCTTACGTTATTAAAATGTTCACTCTTAACCCTCATATGTTTGCGGACCACAAACGATCTGTAACTTAAAACAAATGGACGGGTGTCCATTGGTGGTATACATGTATTCCGAATCCGATACCAGACGTATCCGATAGGCAGGTATATCACCAACTGTATTTCTGATCATCCGACTTGGAGCAGTGTGCAGAAATTTTCGTCCTATTGCAGCAAACGTAGAAACAAAAAGATACATTTTTCAATTGTTATATAATTTAAGCATATTATGTTTTTTCACGCACACAACGATCTCGTCTTACAGCACTTCTAATTATTAGTCAGCCAAAGAAGTCATTGGATTAAGTCAGTCGAAAACACGTCCGTGATCTCAAAAATGTATACAATTCCGAAATGACGTCGTTATCAAATACATCAAGACATCAGCCTGCGGAGCAAGTTCACACGATAAACGATACAACTTCCCCCACTCTCCTCGACGTTCATTTGGACATTAAGATGAATTGGAATTGTTTGTGAACTGCTATAAAAATACGTTGCCAGTCAGTTTCTGTTGTTTCTTGTGTTAATCTCTTTGAAAGGAACAAATGTTGTTACGAGCGCCTATTGGTGATAGCTTGTTTTGTTAGGCTTTGTCTTCACTGGTGGTGCTTTTTCATTTTAATGCTAATTACGAGTACCTCATCGATGCCTATTAGACGGATACGGTAGAGTAAAAACATATAAAATATAAATTTAATTGAATCTTAGGATATTTCCACACATGACCATCTGATTCAAAACTAAGCAGAGCCCGTACTACGCTAATGTAAAAACGCTAATGTACGAAGCGCCAAACATCTCTGTCCTTGCAAAACTGACGTGCTTCGTCTACATTCATCAGTCTGTTCATACATACACGCCGGTTTCGGAGGCTCTTGACTCCCCCATCGTCTAGTGCCCGACCTATTTGGTCGAGATAGGAGAGCCTTGGCCTCCCTCGATTTTATATACTTGCATATTTATTACACTCAGATAAAGAACAAACAATTGTCACCGTCACCAATCACTATACTACAATTTGTTTTGATTTTGTTCTTCAGAAAGATCTTGTTCCTAATGAATCCGATAGAACAGACATGTGTATTTGACTGATGTCAAATAGTTTTTGATACTATTTGAGTATTCATAAAGAAAACTCTTAATTTTAATCAATAACTTACTAGGAAAATCAAATTACAAGTTTCTCGTATTTATATTTGTTATTTGGATTTTTTTTCTGAATTCTAATATTCTTATTTGATACTGGAACAATTTTTTTTGACTATTACTAAAAAATAAACTCAATTACAAGTCATTCATGTTTGCGTATCTCACAGAGAGTATTACAAATATACGAGTAAATAATAAATTGTACTATTAAACAAAATCAAAGTATTGTTTACTTCTTTCTGAGAATTCGTTCTTCATTCAAATGTTAATGAAGAATTATGTCTAATCTAATTTTATACGAGAGTCTCTTTTATATCATAATATTCCTTTATCTTTGTCTTATTGTTTTTCTGTTTCGTTCAAATACAGAATTTTCAGACAGGTTATTGTTCATTTATATACAAAGATATCGTAAAATTGCAAATCAAGTAATTCTAAATATTTACTAGTCCACCATGACATCCGCGCCTTACAAAGAGGCGATTTTGTATCTCTTTCCGGTTCTATTTTATTTAACTGTCAGGAAGTAGGGATAATATTTCTTTGTTCTTCATTACGTCTTTCATATAAACAGATGACTATCACCGGGGATTTATTTAACATAAGTTTATGTTATTGACGTCATCACTGTTAAGCTCTCCGACCGCAGAGATATATTTGAAAATCATCAAAACTATTGGATAATATTATTAATAAACGCGAATGAAAATGTAAGAAGAAAATAATATAAGTCCTAGTAACTGTAACACTAAGGATTAAAATACGCGACAAGTTCCTTGAATAAAAAAGAATATGGAATATATATAATTCATCATTGCACTGCTGGCTTGGGTTATAGGTCAAGATCCCAGGGTTGCCAAACGTCTCTTATTTTCTAAGAAAGAAAATGTCTTGGAAAGAATAGTATTAGTATACATATACAGAAAACGTATAGATACTTGCTAGTCTAGGCCGGCGGCCAATTTACAGGTATCAGGTGATAAAGGATAATTACCTAAAAAGGTTGATTATAACCCCCAAACGTTTCAAAGTCAGTGAAAGAAAGTTTTTTTATATATAATAGCTAATGGAACTATATCAATATAAACTAATGGAACTGTATGTATATGATTTGTAAAATGCTAGACAAATATTAGGGTCCAAACAGAGATCTGTTGTGCTGTGGTCTGTTATGTTGCGTTGCGTTACATGTAATATAAATGAAGTATGATAATGGGGCTTGACATAGACAACTGTCTGTGGTTAGTTCATTCTCAATACAAAGTAATACCTGTAAATAATTCAGGAATTTATTAAATAGTGACTTAAAGAGGTTTATTTATTTATTTATTTATTTATTTACTATGGCACACAAAACAGAATACAATCAGTTATACATTATAAATAGAAATTTAAGTATCTAGATCATATTCCTAACTTATGTGTACACTTTAAGACAGAATGGTAGAAGCAATAGTGTTAAAAAAAAATTGAGGTTGTAAGTATAATTTTACTCCTCATAAGATAATTGATGTATTTTAGTTAAACTAATCAATGGTTACATTGACTGATCAGCCTTACTAACAAAAGCAACGACTTCTTCCCTGAATTTATGTTTTTTATTATTAAATATATTTAAACTATCATTGCTTTATTGACAATAACATTATATAGGGGACACATTCTGGCAATACGGTTATGGAAATAATATTTGTTTTCATAAGTTTTCAAAAACTATTTAGTAACTTCTAAATTATCTCTCATCGTTTTCCTAATCATCTCTCAAGACTAATTTAAGACAAGTCTTGAGAGCTGTTTTTACCTAGGTTTAATGCTTTAAATTTGTTGTGCCAATTAGGCGAATACGCTAATTAAATTAATAACTTGAACGTGTGTATTGTATTTCATAAGGAATGTTAAAGATGTTTGGCACTCCGTGATCTCAGCCTACCCCGCTAGGGTACTAGCGTGACGGTTATTTATATTTTTTTTATTTGTTAAAAATCCAAAGGAGAAACAATCAGATTGAACACATACGAGCGACCTTAAGAAGAACTAAATAAATACGTAAAAGCTAGAATAATATCTCATTAAAACAACGTCGCCGCAAATAAACAGCGAAAGGAGGACGGCAATGAAACATTTTATCTCTTTGCGTGAATTGTCGCAATGTTTGCAAGTAAATTCTAATTAACATGGGGACTAATTGTCCGAACTAAAATTCAAAGCAGCGAGCGTTGAGAAGGGTCAGCCGTGGACATTGCTTCGAAATAGTAATTAGTGTGGTATGGTATAACAGTTTTTAATTTGCGCTCTAATATATTTGTGTAAGTTGAACATTTATTCTATTCTTGCTATCAAGTTGTAGAGTTGTTCAATTTATTTCATATTTATATATAAAAAACAGTCATGGATGTACATGTTAGATTTACGTGAATAAATGAAACAATTATTACATTAGTCAATAATAAATGTTAATAAATGACATCACTTACTGCAACGGCGCTGGAAAATATGAAAAAGAAACTTACATAATTTAAAGTTCTTTATGATGTTTTTCAAGGTATGTGACGTCAACCCGCACTTGGTCAACGTGGCAAACTATGGCCTGAATTCTTTTGATTCTCAGACGAAACATTTGTCCAACAGGGGCACGATAAAGGGTATAATGATGATTTAAATATCTCCTACCGAGAACTGAACCCAGGATTATTCGCACAGCAAACGCAGCAATAATTCATTAAAAATGAATAACAAATACCTCTGCTTTTCGCTCACTACGCTTTAAAAGAGAAATATTTTTCCGAATATGACCTAGTTAGTAGTCTAGATCGCAGATTAGGTTTCTGTATATTAAGTTATGAAATTATGATATGCACCTACAGACTATTCTACATATATCGTAATAGGATCCAAATACGTTCTTGCGAGTTATAGACGCTTATATCTAAATAAGTTGCCGTACTAACAAAACAGTCCTTTTAAATACTCGCACTAGATTCAAGTTTATCTTATAAAGTGTTTAATATTTAGTATGAAATAGGTAGTAATTAAGTTGCTTAAACCTAACCTTAACCAGCTATATGAGTGTACGGCACACCCCCAAACACCCGCCAGTTTTTCATGCTATAGTCAACTTCGTGATCAGAATCGCTATTGCAAAATATCGAAACTTATATTATACGACAATCGCTCCGCGTGTATCACTTGTGCCAAACCCTTGTGTGGCGGTTGGGAGCCAGCGGGTGGCCAACCATTCATATTTTGACCCACACGCATAAGTGTCTGCCTTGCACGCTTACTTTTTCATTACTTCCTAGTAAAATTCATTTGCAATTTACTTGCTAACGCATTATAATTTCTAAGTGTTGCTTTACTTCTACATACATATATATCTTCCTACATTGTTTTTTGCATCTAATGTAATATGAGTTTCTCGTACCAACTTTGTTCGCTAAGGAAAACATTGCCATCGACGAGTAAAGTAGGAGTAAGAGCATAGTAAGTAATAAGTAGCCAAAAAGCCCGAAGAAAGTGATGTTGACTACAAACTGCCCATGGACGTGTCCGCGCTTGTAATCTCAGTAGTTTAGGGCTCAGTGAAATCACACCGTCCTTCCACGCCTGTGATAGCTGGTGCAAGTTACCAGTTGGGAGCGTTTGGAATACTTTGATCAAAAATAACTAGATTCCTGAATTTACTGTTAGCATACACGAATACCTATATTTAATATTCTAATCATTCAAACCTTGGTATCGCTGATAGCATTCAAATCGTATTATCTAACAAATAAACTAAATAATTAAGAACAATTTTGATAAAATACTGAAAGTGGTATCTAAGTCTAGCCCTATTTGTTACTCGAGTGGAGTCAATTTATTTATAACGAAATAGGACCTACATATTACTGTTTTTTTTCTTCGGGTTATTTATCTACTTGTGTATGTATATATGTATGTTTATGTTTTGAAGAAATATACAGAAAGTTTTGAATAATAAATAAAATTATACCTTAGAATCGTTTACTGTTATGAGTCCGTCCTCGCGGGTACGTTAAATTATGTTCATTGCTGCATTTCTATGGTTCAGGAACTTATTTTGTTTATATAAATAATTGTTTATGGCTTTGTGTCTTAGCACTCGGATTATTTTTTCTAAATATTCAATAAATATATTGAATTATAAAATTTCCAATAGCGTTTCATTTCATACTTAATGCACCTTTCCTCTATGACCATTCATATCTTGCAAAACCTTTAATTGATAATTTGTCATTGTTTGTAGAAGGCTTATTTTAATTAATTGAAAAACTTCATTCGTTTACGTGACTTTGGCATTTTGTCAGCAATATATGAATATTCATTGAAATAAATTTCGGTTACGTACTATTATTCAATATGGACCACACACCCAGCCCTCGTTCCACGGCACGGAGTTGAAATTAATTAGAAGAGGTTGGCAAACTTAGTCGTCGTCGCTTATTGGGCCTCAGGCGGAAATATGTGACAGGTGAATCGTGGCGGAGGCTCTGCCGAATATCCGGCGTGCGCTGCAGAACTTACCATTAGTCCATTTTACTTTGAAATGTTGACGATGAAATTATTTTAAAAGTTCTATTTTATTTGCTAAGTACACAGAGAAAGGTATGGATGAGGGCTCAAGAATCTTTGTTTTAGGAAAGTAGTTCGCATTGCTTTGCCATTAACTCCCTCGATGAAAAGCGACTGAACTCTGAACCCTTAATTAAATTGGAGTTTTTATTTTATATTTTTGGTACACATCGAGTCGCATCTAATTTTTTCATTTTTCTCCAAAGCTGAGAAGAATGCATCTTCGTTGACAGAAAATAAAAAGTGTATAGTTATCTGCTTTGAAAAAGGCTTCATTGATAATAGAGAACTGTTTAATAAGCACTAGACAAAATTAAATTAAGATAATGTTTTCATTTTCAAGCCCTAGTGCTGATTAACAATAATAATCTATTAGTAACTAATAAAATAATATCAAATTTAGTAATTAACAATTCTAGTAATTGTATTAACCCTTTAAGGTTGAAATCTCCGATTTTTATATAGATTTGGGAGTTTAATTTGTTACGAAAATCCATATTGCATTTATTTGTATTATTTTTAGTATTATCCTTAAAGGGTAGAGACGGAAATAATAGACACGAGACTATTTACTACACTCGCCAGAACGCAGTTGGACAGATGGTATACACTTTAGTTGGATACCATTTTGTGGGGAACTCTGAGTTGTCCAAGTTTCCTCAAGATATTTACTACACTTTCATGAACAGTAGTAATGAATAATCTTACAACATTTATGAAAAACGTAAGATTAATTATTCCGAGCACCAACTCGTTAAGGTACTTTGTGTCCTCGACTTCGAAGTATTATGTTTGAATTCACAAAGTAATGAAAGGACATGTTTGAGAGGATTGATTATGTTTTGCATGCGTTCCTGCTGCAGCTTGTACCATTTTTATCTTTAGTGCTACCTTCGCTTGCGCTGTTGCGTTTTGGCTTGAAATTTTGTAGTTTCCCAAATTTATTTGCACTGTCTACGCGGATATTTTTTAGAGTAGGTACCTATGTAGCTCGAAGCGGATCGCACGTGCGCACTCGCTTGTGGCTGCGATGGCAGCGCGCCAAGGCACGTTCAGCTCTGTCGTCGGATAAGGTACGAAATAAGGCGCTGGCACTTTTTTAAGGTTTTAACAGTGACAATGATGTAATGCCTGAATTATATTAATCCATTAATTTTAATTCGACTCTCATGTAGGTCCAGTGATTAGTGTACGGGAATAATATTTTCACGCAGAACAAGTATGTATGTGTCAAACCAGTACCTGGGTGTAGCAATTTTTATGTGTTTGTATGTTTTTATAGGAGTCTGTCCGAGATGTTCAATGGCATTGATTTATTTAAATGGCATTTATTTATACAAGAGAAGAAATTGAATTTCCACTAGGAGTTCAAATTTGTTAGCTAACAGCATAATTCATTAAGATTATTCTTATATTATTATCACTGTAATTATTGCGATGCAACCAACAGAACCCGGTGGACACGCATAGCAAGGGCAGCAGCTTCTAATGACGGCATGTTGTCATCTTGATGCCACGAGCACTCTGCCAAGAGCGCACGACTACAGAGACAGAGAATTATTGCTATTAACGATATTGTCATATGTTTTCAATTGGTATGCGTAATAAAGTATAAACAATGTATTTATTTATTCTGTGTACGTTACTTATTTTGAACCTTAGAAAAAATTCACTGGCGCAAGTTTAATGTAAATTACACCATGTTTTACTTATTAGACAATTGTTGATGTCAGACTTGTGATAAGTTGGCGTTGCCAACTTTTCCTGGACTATTTTTTAGTTTCAAACCCTCCGCTAGTTACAGTTTACGCCAAATAGTTTAGCCAAAATATGTCGTTTCACAGAAATTGTTTATGAAATGTTCTACGAAGCTGAAGGTTATTATAATAGCGATCCATAATTTAGTTTAATCAATCCAAATCAAAGTGGCTTAATTCGAAATTATATTTTATTAAAAATATAGTATTCAAACATTCTCGATTACTGAAATTTAATTGTTTTGATATACATATATGTATATTTGTTTCCGGTGTTAACGACACAATCTTAGAATTTACAAATGAGACGCAGCGGTGGCAGGAAACCGTAAATAAATCAAGGAGCGGTTGGCGGATTGCTTAGGAAATAGTGGCGGAGTCAGAGTGAGTGGGTGTTTTGTGGCGCTCGGACTGGCGGCGTATCTCGGGCGGACAGGCACCATTAACTTGTTGGACGGAGCGCACAGTGTCTGTATTTAGCGATTTCGAACCTTTTTTTTTATAAAAAATGCTTTTACAATAAATCATTTCTTTTAATAACTACATTTATGACAAAAACTTTTATGATAAATCCAATTTTTTAATATAATAGTGATATTTTAGTGATGAAAATGTCTACTTCCTCTGTGGGCTTTTCTTATATGCTTATGGACATTTGCAACACCCAGGGAGCAGCCAACGCCTCGCCGGCATAAAAAGAGTGCTCTCTTGAAGAACCCATGGGTGGGTTTTAAAAGCTTTAGTCTCAGACGTACACACATAACTTGTTGCAGATAAATATTACACACTTAAAATTAATAAAATTCTGGGCTATTTCTGCTACTTATCTGTTCATGTAAAGACATCTTCTGATATCTTCAATTGTTTGTTTCACATCAATTATCTCACAAGGTATACTGGATAGTAAATATTCATTCTACATCTATCTACATACTTGAAAAGTCATACCTTTGTATAGTTTATAAAATGTGGTCAAGAATTACACACAAATATATACAACTATCAAAAAAGGATTGTTATATATTAATCTTTTAAAATTCTAAGGATGTTATCTTCATCATATTCCGGCTCTGATACATTATTATTATCATTACAATAGTTGTGTAACTAATAATTGACGGATAAACTAT
>DVPR01000426.1:0-14068 GCA_018239345.1 Oxynetra stangelandi
ACAGGCGGCCATTGGGGAGGATGCAGTTCGCATCACCAGGCCCTCCAAGACGGCGAAAATCTGTGTCTCCGGGCTGGATGATTCTATCACCAGCTCGGAGATAGCAAAGGCCTTGTCTGCAGCGGGCAGTGCCCGCGCAGACCAGGTCAAAGTGGGAAGTGTGTCCCGGAGCCAATTTGGCGGCGGAGCGGTGTGGGCTAGATGTCCCGTCGCCTCCGCCAAAAAAGTGGCAGACGTCGGAAGGATCCAAGTGGGCTGGACGTCGGCGCGCGTACGCGTGCTCGAGACCAGATCCATGAGGTGCTTCCGATGTCTCGGTCCGGGGCACACTGGGGCAATGTGCCAGGAGGGCCCTGACCGCAGCGGTCTTTGTTACCGCTGTGGGAAGGATGGGCACAAGTCCCACGAGTGCAGTGCAACGCCGCACTGCGCTTTATGCGCTGCGGCTGGCAGACCCGCGGGACACCGGATGGGCGGCAAAGCTTGTCGCCCCCCAAGGAAGCCAATGAAAAAGGCAGAAAAGCCCTTGACATTTGCTCCGCCCCAGCTGGGAGGGAAGGAGCAGCAGGAGGCGGCCACGATGTCGGTGGATATAACAATCTAACGACATTGGGGCCGCCGGGGCGTCGTCGGGGGAGGAAAAGGGTTTGAGCTATTGCTCGCCCTCCTCCTTCTCCGACACGCCCAAGGGAGTAGATGTGATCCCGATGGCGGTGGACGTAATATTCTAACCGCCATCGGATGCGCCGCGCCGTCGTCGGGGGGTGAAGAGTGTTCGAATAAACGACCACCTCCTCCCCCCCAACACGCCCAGGGGAGTAAAGCGCTGGTACGGGGCCAGCACTCTGAAGGGCCTTGGAGAGGCAACGTGGGACTGGACCGGGGTAGAGCGCCTTAGCTAAACCCCGGCCCAGTCGTCACACGACGTGTAGGATTACCTCTGGGTTTTTAGTGGGTAGGCACGGATTAGCCGTGAGTCCCACATAACCACACTGGATTTCCCGACAGGGTGGTAAGCATCAGCTTTTCCCTGAGGCAAAAAAAAGGTTATGTGAAGTTAAGTTAGGTTAACCAACGATCACCAGCTGGACTAACCTGGCAACACCTGAGAACAGCAAAATATATTAATTGATTAAAATATACGTATTCCCGTTAATTAAGGGGTGGAGTTGGATAATAAGTATTCTTTATCATTGCATTTAGTTTGATACACAGCGCGCAAAATGTAAACAAAACAATTTCATTTATTTATATTTTCATTTCTATTAGTAGTATAAATATTGAATATAATACTGTGTATGTAAAATTTAAAAAAATATTTTCATCTAAAATTTCACTCACGTATAATTGAAAAGTCGATAACAGTACAAAGATATGATGAAGAGACTAAGTTGAAACTCATTATTCTTTATCATGCAAATTGTTTGAACAAAACTTATTAATATCTAAACAAGTCTTAAGTGTAAGAAAAGTCTTTCTTTGTTGTTGTAAAAAATTGGTTATAAAATCTATATTTTACGACGTCATTTATTAAATCAAATGAAAGGCTTTTAAATTCAGAAGAAAAATATAATTATTTTCATTGGTCATTTAACCGGTGCGGCGTTGCAAAGCGGTGAAAATAAATAATAAATTTTGCCTATCGCTGCACTTAGTGCACTAAACAATGCACATTTAAAGTGCAACGAAAAAATTGTGCCGTTCTGTCTTTATAACTATTATTTTTGTAAATTTTTTGCATCGTAATAAATTTCTTCTAGTCGAGGTGATTTTCATGAAATTGCTATACTAAAGTAACGGTAAATACTAATATTAATAATAATAATATCTTGGGACAATTCCACGGCCATCTGATTCCAAAGTTGGCACTTAAACAATGACTGTGTAAACAGACGGCTGCTACACTACATACATACATATATACATAAATATATACATATAAAGCTATTTTTATTACACCCAGACATAAAACAAATGCTTGAGCTTATCACACAATTATTTGGCCTGACCGCGGCATTCAGATTCTGTAACCACCGAACCAACGGCCCAATCGACTTACACCGAAGGCAGAAAGAAGCAAAAACATGTATAAGCAAATCAACAATTTAAAAACTTAAACATTGTTGATAGCCGAAATATATTTTTCATTAAAATGTTTTAAAAGTTTAAGTCTTACGAGGAAATGTACTTTAATTTTTTTTATAACAATTAAAAATATAAAGAGAGCACTCGGGCACTACCCAAAGGATAAACTGAGTCATCAAGGTGGAAGCGGTGCACTTACAGAGTGCACTGTTTCACTCTAAGTGCAGATAAGTAGGAGTTATTGTTCATACCCGGTGTAGGACCCGTTCGTTATCACGCCAAGGAATTATACTACATTCATAAGATAAATGATATATTTAAAAGAAACAAAAGCGAAATCAGAAACTTAGGAAATTTTGCTATAAATATTTTAGACATTGATGTAATTATTCATTTTCATTTAATATTGCTTCTGAATCTGCATTAATAGTAATACTAATAGTTTAATTCCAACGGGCTAACAGTGTTAAGTCAGTAACAAACACGATTTTGCTGTATAATATTACGAAGCATTAAAAATAGAGTACGTATAATAAACTGTTTATTTACTTCATTATAAAAATATAACACACCATCAAACACAAAAGTAATAAATACACAAACTATTTAAGAATTCATTATATTTATGCGGCACTCAGTTTGCTTTGCAAAGTTCATCCAGAACTCCATTAGAGGTTGCCTCTTTAACTACATCGTTGATTCTCATTTCGAGTAAACTTTCTTTGATAGAGACTTCAGCATGTAAATCTTCAATCTCCGAGCCCTGTGATATATTATCGTCCTCCAGTGTTGTCGTAACTATTCTCAATTCGATCAGTGCTATTATTAAACCGAATGGCAGGAATTGTCTCATGTTCCGTTCAAATTCGCCAACAGGATAAACGATATTCGCCTCTATGTTAAATAGATTGAGGAATGATTTTAGACTGCTGTAGTAGATTCTTTTGAGGTCTTCCATGTGATCAGATCTGAATTGGGAGTCGGTGCATATGTAGAGGAAGTAGATGATGTCAGTGACAGGGTTCGCGTAACGCATTGCTTGGAAATCCAGGAAGCACATTTTTGTTCTATTCTCCTGAAAAAAGTAAAATAATCCTGCTTATCTTTACAATAAATTGTGTAAATTATCCTTAGGTGCTTAATCATATGACCAAATCTCTGAAATAAGTTCCAATTTATAGCATATCTCAACTGCCAATTATTTCGCTGTAATATTAAACCAAATGAAGTTTATTTACATACATGTCATTGGAGTCGCCACATGAATAGGTTTAGATTTCAATTGTTTCAACCCTAAATTAATCATTGCTATTCCTGAGGAGTAACTAGCTAACTAACTACCCGCGTCTGACCAGTCACGAATAGGAGAAACACCTATTATAGAGAAATATACTAATGTTACTAAAAGTCTGATTCCCGCAGTCCTGTTATCAATAAATGCTAAATAATGTTACTGTTAAAAACTAATATCGACTGAATCAACTCACACTAACAATCATATTCGTACTTTCTTCATAGAAAGAAAAAATATTGTTTTAATGAGAAAATTTTATCACTCATTTCCTGTGTTTCGTGAAATCACGTTATATGATAAGAGATAATTGATACACGGAATTAAGGAGCTTAAGGAAACAAGTCTTAATAAAACTGTTTAAATCCTTATGAAAAATAAAAATAAAAAAGAGAATTTAGTTCACCGGTTGCATTACAAGTGGCGTGATATTTTGTAGTTTTAATTCCAATATTTATACTTCTTCAGTACCCATTTATTGCTCCACCATTATCCAGGGTCTACTTTCATAATGAGCAGGTTATAAGGCTAAAGTCTACGTTCATTAGATAATATTAAATTTCTTATTGGTAAAATTAAAGCAAATTGACATAAATATTTTGTACCTTTTGCTTTCGAATATTGCCTATATAAATATTACAACCCGTTTTATTAAAGTGAACAATATTATTTTGTTAACAGAATTTTGAATCATTGAGCTATCAGGTCTATGGTCTATCTCAAAAATGTAACACATAAACATGGTTGTATGAAATCACAAAACAAAATCACAAGAACATTGTAAATCAACGTTTGCTTACCTCATTCTTAAAAAGAATATTGTTTATCCAGCAGTCTCCATGACAAAACACATTATATTTGGAAGGTTGAGAGTACATTTTCAAAATGTCAAAAAGTTTCGTCTGTATATTTTCCAACTTAGAACGCGCCTCCAAATCGCTAATTAAATTCAAGGATGTTTCGTAAGATTCAATAAAGTAATTTCTTAACTTGCTTTTACTAATGAAACTATCTCGGAATATCAGATCGTGAAAGTTTTTGTTTACGTCTGCATATCTGTTTGGATCAATATTTTCATATACAAAAGATAAAGCATGAAATTTTGCTATTTCACTCATGACAATGGAGACTCGATCAAAATCCAATTTCTTAAAACTCTCAACTTTTGTATCAATTTCAAATCCATTGAGTAACAGATCCTCTAGTATAATCACTTCATTGCCTTTCTCTATACTAGATGTAATACATTCAGGAAATATAACTTGGTCTTCAGCTCTTAAATCGCTCTGTATATCTTTGAAATTTTCTAAAACGTCTCTATAAGCTATAACTTCTCTTTTATGCAGTTCATGAAACAACTCCTGTCTTGTTGTATTTACTAATGTTTTCACAATAACACTGGCGTTATTGTCTCGATCATTAATGTCTTTGATAAGAACTCTGAATACATTGGCGATATAGTTCTCCCCTTTACCACATAAATAGTCGACGTGATATGTAAAATCTTCTACGCGTTTCAGTTGGGCTACAGTTTTGATACAACTATGCAATTCACTGCAGTTGAACTCGTCCGGTTCACTAAAATTCACGTCCAAAGACATTTTGTTACCACCGCACACACTAAAAGATAACTCGATAATGACTCTGATAGAATTCCGTAGCGCTATCTGTTGTGATAACGGCGATACGGCTGCAAATTTTTTAAAAACGGTTTGAATTATATAATTGATTACATAACGGTTTCGTATCGTATTTTAAGTTTTTACAAACATGTTATACCTATATAAACGAGATTTGATGTAGTCTCCACAAATGTATATCAATTAGGGAATTTCTAGACTGCTCCAACCTTGACAATGTTGACTTCTACTGTACCTGCTGCCGCATTATACCGACAAATTTCTGGTATTTAATACTTTATCCTTCCTTCCTACTAGGTATTTTATATTGTCTTCACTACGTACATTTGTTTCAGCAGGTCCCTTGTTTTCGGGACATCGAGTAACATTCGAGTAGCGCCGGGATCACCAGGGAAATCGTATTCTTGGAAAGAAAAAGGATACACCAGCTGTAGTGCTTCCTGTCTTAGCGGTGTTCAAGTAAGTCCCAAGTGTTGTCTGACCCATTCGTGTGGGCTGTGGTAAATATGCATAATAATCGTGTTCGAACTACGAGCTTTATTATTCAATAACACGACAAAGTCGTTATATCATCATCATCATTTACTGTTCCATTGCCGGACATAGCCCTTTCACAAAATAAGAAACAGATCTGAACCGCTCACGTCCAGTTATTATCACCTTTCTCTTAACGTCATTTGTTTATATTCATTATATATCAAACTTCATATGATCATCGAGAACAAAAACACTATTAGTAAAATTAATCTAAAAATCAACCCTTGAACTTCATATGGGCCTGAATCAATATTTGAGATTATGTTCCAAGCATCATATCCTAGCACAACTGCAATCATTTTCCTAACTCGCCTATACAATGTTATTTAACATTTTCCAATCACCAGGAGCTGATCATCCAGTGCGTTAGGGACGAGGACGGCAAGAACGCATCACCGTACATGTGCGATCCGCTCACGAAGCCTGAGAACCGAGTGAGGACGTGCAATGACCACCCGTGTCCGCCGAGGTGAGGCGTTTGTGCAATTTGTCAAACGAAACGGGTCAACGGTGTCGCCGGGCGCCCTTAACGGCACACGCGAGATAGAATTGAGTAGTTTTAGCCGCGCTTCAAAACCCACATTGCATTTTACTACACATTTTCTAAAATTTATAATGGCAGAGTAGAATATTGGTTATAAGTTTTCTTTTTCAATAGTAGCGAGAACTTCGATACCACTGTTCGTATTGGTCTCGCTCCTTAATAAAACTTATCAGTATTAGAATGCATATATGCGTGTTATTAAAATATGCTGTTGGTATAAGAATTATGACGGTAAGGTATGAAGGTAAAGTGAATTTTAGTGCTGAAATAAAACAACCACAAAAATTATACCCCTTATGTGTATTGTATGTCATAGTGTGCATGCATTTGTATGTCATAGTGTGTCTTTTGCACTGACACTTCAGCTGTAACCCATTAGGATACAAGTGTAGGTAGTCCATTCTCTGTAACCCCAATACCATGATTGTAACTCGTTAACTAATACAAACACAAACACATATAAAAATATGAATTTTGATACGTATTTCGTATGAAATGAAAATTACCGGTTCAGAGATGCGAGGGTGGGAAATTGTATGGATATTATTACTGTTTACTCGCGCCGTAGCCAAACGAGCTCAATTTATAAGTTAACACGCACATCCACTTTTCAGTGCTAACAGAATATTTTTTTACTATATTAAAGTGTTATATTGACGGTCAATGCATACAATTTTTTTCTGTAAATAAAAATACTCGATGTGATAGTGTTTTCAATTTTTATCTTTATTTGTAACGGAACATCGGTGATAACCCAGTCGCTTGGAATTGGTTTAAAAATACAACTTTACGAAACAAAATTAATCTTCAAAAGGGGATTAATATAGAATATTTTGCCAATTCACTACTATCTCAGATCGCAATAAATAATTCAATAAAACCGAATGGATTCTATGCCCATAACATCTAAACTTTAGAATTTCTTTACTAATAAAAAAACACTACATAGAAATTTAACAGAACACAGTGCGTATAGACCCTTCAAAACGCAGAGGCCTTCGAGCACAGCGGTCATAACAGTACGTTAGCGGGAATGAGTCCCAAAGGCTAACGCGGTCAGATGCGGCTGAACAGCGCGTGTAATGGCGTCATAGCGGCACACGTGTCAAATGTCAGGGTTATTGAATAATATATCACCGCTGGTAAAACTTTTTTGAAAATAACAGATCTCACTTGTAATGTATAGGTACTTGATCGCATATTTCGACAACCAAGGATGAGTTGGGCATGGCGACATGACTAATAAATATCCATACAAACATTAATGCTTAATCTCATCTAAAATACTCAATTCCACTTCGAGAGATGAGTGTTTTTGTGCATTTTGTGCGTGTGTGTATGTGTATGTATGTATGTATGTGTGTGTGTGTGTGTGTGTTGCTTTAGTTTAGTGCATTCAATGGCAGTATTGACAGAATTTTTATCTGTTTCAGATGGAACTACACGGAATTTTCTCAATGCACCAAGTCTTGTGGCATCGGGATACAAACCCGTGAAGTTACTTGCATTCATGAGGTAAACACATTTCTAAAATGTCTTATTCATGACCCTTATAAAGGTAGTGCAGTGTTGAAACAACACACGCTCAGAAAAGGTTTATTTTACTCAATGAATATCATCAATAGTTGTAATGCATATGTAATTATGATTAATACTAATAATATTTTAGTGAATTAGTGCTGCCCTATAAAATAACAATTTTTCGATAATATAATAATAATAATTTTTAAATAATATATAATAATATAAATTTGGCGTTGTGTCGTTTTAAAATGGCAAAAAACATGATGTCCCAGCTAGCGGTCACTCTTTCAAGAAATGACCGCGCTCAGAGTTGCTTAGCGTTACTTATCGATTGATATTATAAAAGATTGCGTGGATTCCACATTAGGCTCAGAAATTAAACAAAAAGCTCCTATCAGTTTTGGGTCGAAGGAATACCTTCAAAGTTATTATAATTTCAATAATATAAAATAAAACGTAATTTTATTGTATAAAGTTGTATAAATAATAATCTCGGTAATAAAATCTAACAACACATTTACTTATTTGACTACAAGTAGGTACAAATATTGACAATAATCAAAAGTCTGTAACACAACTGTTTCATTCAGGTCACTCGCGGCGGTACAAATACAGTGGTGGTACCGAACAGCATGTGTCCCCAGCCGCCACCTCCGGACCGGCAGTACTGCAACGTGCTCGACTGCCCAGTCAGGTGGCATACAGGAGACTGGTCGAAATGCTCCAAGACTTGCGGCGGTGGAATGAAACAGAGAGAAGTAAGAGTGAACAGAAACAACGGGACATATAAATATTATATTTGATAAAATATCACTTAAACAAGACAGCGACAAAGTTAATAATAAAGTCAGTTGTAATAAAGAAAATATAATGAAAGTAATGATGTCAATCTTGTCATTAAAATTTAGCAGTAATTAATTAGTCACAGTTTTGAAAAAAATATAATACGCCCAAATTTAACGGCAAATGATTCAATAATTTTCCAATTTACGAGACTATTGCCATAAGTTGATAATTAAATAGCGACAAATGAAACACTGGCGGTGACAAAGGTAGTGCTCTCGCCAGGCGTGTTGGGATATCTGAGGAGCGGCCGAGCTCTTATTGTGTTAGCTCAGAACTTCAATATATATTTACATTCTATGAAACTTCGATAGCGTGATTTAGAACCACCACTGTCGCTATCTCTCTACGAATGGCGGCAAATCACCACACTTTCTTCTAAATAAATAATAACAACAACGACAACATGCCATCACGCCAGGTCCATCAACACTCGCGTCTAAATAAATACCCTAATAAAAAACAAACCTAAGATTTTATGCTCACCTTTCTGATTCTAAGATTCTAAACATAGCATCGGGAGTACGTCATATCATTTCGTATACATTTGCAAGTGCACTAAATGCCTAAAACAATGATTTGTTGTTACTATTAGGTGGAGTGTAAGCAGATAATGGCGCAATCGCACGTAGTGGAGCGACCGGCGGCGCTTTGCAACTCGCCGAGACCGGCTTCTGCCAAATCGTGCAACAGCCGCCCCTGTCTCCTCGACACGTCGTCGCCGGAAATATCACTCGCCAACTCTTCCTATATACAACACGATCCGAAGAAGAAGAAGGTAATACAGAGAAAGATAATATAATTAATTAATTAATTATTTAGTTTTGTTTTCTAACGATGTAATTTTTAAAGTGAAATTTTTAAAATGACATTTTTCAGGCAATATTTATACGAGCAATTACAAACTTAATCAAGCAGCTTGATAAAAATGACACTGAAATTTGTGTTTTAGATCCTAATGGATCTTAACGATACCGTTCATACTCAAAATGGCATTAAATTTCTTAATAAAATGATTACCATTTTACGCCGCAATGACATTATTAAAACAATAATTAATTAAAATTATCTAGGTGACAGTGAAAGTGGGTGGATCTGCGACGATATTTTACGGAACGCAAGTGAAAATAAAATGCCCAGTAAAAGGTTACAACAGGACGAAGATACAATGGGCGAAGGACAATCAAATTATCACAAAATCGAAAAAATACAAGATTTCCAAAAAGGTGAGAATAATTCATAATTGTTGTAATGAATCGGAGTTTAATGAATTTGGATTTGAATTTAAGTCTGCTTTAAAAGTCGTTCTTTTCAACCTTTGTAGTCGTTCACTCTCAGTGTTACTGTTTGAATTATGTTTAATCATTATTTAGCTATGCTTAATTTTAATTTACATTGACAATTATTTGTTTTAAAAGTACCAGATTCAAAATATGATATTTAAAATGTATGATATTTATGTATGAAGAGACCGATGAATGTAGACGAAGCACGTCAGGTTTGCAAGGACAGAGATGTTTGGCACTCCGTGCTCTCTACATGTTTTGCTAGTTTTTATTTACTACTACTTGACAAGGCTTACATATATCTCTTGTTATCTGGTAGATAATGCTTTATATATTTATCACCATTTGTCCCTTACGTAAGTAAGTACGAGTTTTAGTCATTGTTACATTAGTTAATTGAATTAAACAATGGACAGTTATTTTCTCTATCGAAGCCTTCATCTAATCCAATTATTTATACATAGTACACTGTTCATATATTTTTATTTGTGTTTTTAACTAGGGTGCACTTCGTATAACGTCCCTATCGCTTCGAGACCATGGGGTGTATACGTGCGTTGCTGGCAGGTCCAGTGCCAATCTAACGTTGCTGGTCAAACCGAGACCTGGCGAATTTCCTTCAAGTGAAGAGATCGAAAGGCACAAGGCGTTGGATGAACCATCGTCGCCACTGGCGGACAGGTACGACGTACTCCTGTAAAGATTCTATATCGGATTGGATGATGAGGAAGGGCTGAGGTCGCTTTGTATCGGATATTGGGAAAAGCTGATTTTGATACATTTGAAAAATATTATAATGCACTGCAATATCAAATGCATTACAATTTATTTTAAACCATTAATTTTATTTTTATTCAATATAATTGATAACCTTAAATGGCAAAACTTGACGAACTTTAATTGTAATTTTAATCACGATCGCTATGACGCATTAATTTATGATCGTTAACAATTAATTTAACATCATTAAAATAAATGACCATTTGATTAAATTGTGCTTCAAATAATTTTTATTGAACAGTAGAGCAGATGGCCGTTATCGTGCCATCATTGGTGGTCGATCGGATGATCAATCCCACGAGCAGCGACCAGGTGACCAGAGGAAGAGCTATAAGAATAAACAGAAAGGTATATAGATTGAATTTACATAATAATAATAATATCTTGGAACATCTCCACACACGGCCATCTGGTATCAAAGTGGGCATTGAAACAGTGCTTGTGCTCTGGTGATCAGACGGCTGATAAACTTTATACATAATAAATATACTTATATAGGCATTTTTGTACATCCAGATATAGAACAAATAGTTTTGCTCTTCAAACAATTATTTTTGCTGCGTAGGAATCGAACCCACGAATCCTGTTTTCAGTGGTCAGGTTTACTAAAGACTGCTCTACTGAGGCAGTGAATTTTAAGCTCCATTATTTCGACAAGGTTCCTGATATGTCACTGAACAGTAATTATTTATTAGACTCAGTTCAAAGTGTAACAGTTATCTGTAGTACACTGAATACCTTATATATTTTACCTTTATACCCTTAAAGTACAACAATTATTATTATTATTCCATAAAAAAACAGCACCTTCATTACTTTCTAGTACATTATATAGCAAGATACAGTCCATATTAATTTCAAGCGTATTAAAAACATCAATCATTACACATTTGCCAATTTATTGTTATAGCGCTCAACAACAGTACAACACAACAACAATATTACGTGAATGTGACATCGATCTAACTTCAAATAATAATACTACTTACTTTGTAATAAACCTGTCCATACACGGTAACATATTAAGTTGTTCTCAAGTCGGAACAAAGTTATCGGAATCAATATAAGCCTCTATCGATAACCGCAATATCGAGTCATGGGTTGGGAAAGTGCGCAATGAACTTTATATGTGTGTATTATGCGGTCGTGCATTGGGAAACTTTGCAAAGACGCCTCCATGAAGACGTATACTGTTGTTAACGAAGTAATAATTTTGGTCGTTTGATAGTATTTATTAATATATTTCACTGTTTTTTAATTGCGCAATTAATCTATGCTTTGATACGTCGTTAACAGATACTAATGAACTGTTTAATTTAAGTCATTTCCGCTTAAAATCTGTAGTGCCTGAAACTAACACTTTTAGTGTAATTAAAATTTGGATAATGTTAAATGTTTACCTATTTGTCATAGGTAAAATCGATAAGGTCCGCGATGCCCTGTACGGTAACCCGGCGACTACCAGCACGAAAGCGTCGCCCAGCTTCAACAGCCAAGCCAGAGACATCTATGATGAAAACGAGGTAAGTTTATGCACAACTAATGTACCAAGATTTTTATTATTTGTATTATACAATTATACAAAACAATTTAATGCACCAATAACAATTGTTTATTGTTTTAATATAGTTTTATAATCTAATAATACCTGAAAAAAGACCTGCAAAATTTATATTCCATAATAAAAGTTAAATTCGCAGTAACGAAATTAGCAAGAATTTAATAGTAATGATAAAGAGGGGAACACGAGAAAAATGTATTTAAAATAAAACAGTTTTTAAAACATTCCAGTCACAATTGTTTTTGATTTCTATTTATTTAAATTTTTATTACTAAATGTATTAAATACTTATTGCATTTTATTACTTAATGAATGAATGACTGAATGTTTCTTCACAAATAATATTTATCTTCTTTCATCAGATATTATATATGTACGTGTGATAGAATTGACTTTGTTTTCCCACGAGGTGTCCGATTTGCGTGATGAGAAATTTTTAAATGGAATGTTGAAAAGGAATTTACTTGTATTACCATCTATTCGATGAGTATAGAAAAACAACAATACAGCATATACATAATCATAGAAAGAACTGAATGTATTTAGATAGAAATATGTAGGTAACATACATGAAGGATTTTGAACATAAACGCTCTAAACACACTATCGATATCCCAACTATTGGTTAGCCATTAAATGATATTGGTCTAGACATCACATCAACGTCGAAGGACGCAAAGTTATCTTGCCACGTATCAAATCAGATCCGAAACATAAAACAAAATCTAACAACATAAAGAAAATTCTCGTAAAACCGCGAAATAAAAGTTCGCGCATCACGAACTTTATTGTTTCACTACAAAGGGAAACTATTGGGGACAAAAAAAAACTTCGTGATAGACAAAGAGCTGTGAACGCTGTAAGTAAGGGTCCTTTGGAGGGTCTTTGTATTGATGATCGTTTATCGAATGTTATTTAGTTAGTGAACGCTATTATAGTTGCATATACATACATAGATGGGTATGTAATTAAGCCAATTATATTATAATAGAAAAATTAAATTTTCTAGAAACGTTGAACTCTCTAAAAAAATGTATGATGCGAACTACGAAGAGTTTATGCTGCTTGAATAAAGTGACCATAGTAGTGCAACACAGAAGAAACCATAGTACTAAAGCAAAAAACATAAAAGAGAATCTTAAAGTGGGAATTGTTTCACCGATATTGCTTTTATGTTACAATAGTAAAGTTCCGAGCCAGGAGTGCTACAAAATGTCAAGTACAAACACAGTAATATTCTCCACTATGAGGAAATACTTTAAGGCTAACCGCACACACAATGCAGTTAAAATTAAATGCGGAATGTATAAAAATGTTCTACCACTAATTATTGACGGATTACATACATTTTAATTTTTCTTCATACTTTTAACGCCTCAGTTGCTTGGCGAATAGTATATGATAATTATTGTCTGCTTTGTAACAGATCTATTTCTTTGAACCCATTGCTAATGAATGAATATTTAGAATTAACAGTGTCAAAGCGTGCAATTATCTTAAGGTACATTATTTGCTCTAGAATCAAAATCACTAATCGCCCATATGCGAATAGCTTTACCGAAAATTCATTCTGACACCAATAATATGAAGTGTATAAGCTTCAACAATAACTGCCTTTAAGTATGTACTTAAGACACTTATTGTGAGTACGTATGTACTTCGCCTATGTTGTAGTAACCTTCAGAAGTTCTAGACTTTGTCTAAGACTTCGAAAAGTTTATAGCTCTTGACGACTCCAACAGAGAGACTTAATTTTATTACAACCAATTGAAGGTTCTAGACTTTTGTGAGCAAAACTTGTGGCACTCGCAAGCTTTGATAAAGGTTTCTTAATGTTAGAAATAGAGACTTGATTTCCAAATCTGTTTTTTTAATAGAAACTCTTTTCATAAGTGAATATTGGAATTATTCAAGTCAAGAGTGAATAGGCACTTTCTAGGCAAGCGTGCTTCATGCTAGGCTGCATCCTGCTTTCCA
>DVPR01000427.1:0-14058 GCA_018239345.1 Oxynetra stangelandi
CTTCAAATGAGAGGACCTCACACTCTTACCAGAACATATAAGAAAATATTACAAAATTTAAATTTAATACCCGTTATGCCCAAAATCAATGTTATTTATAATAGAGTTGAGAAACTAAAACAATCATCAACACAATTTCTATGACACAACGAATGAATCAATTCTCGTATAGCCGATATACAATCGTTTCGAAATCGATTTAATTGTACATAGTTAACACTTTATTTGTGTTCCTTACTTTACAATAGCAATATAACATACTATTACTGAGAAACGTATAAATAAGGGAGATATTGCTACATATTTACTCGGCTGTATCGTATAAAATACCTTTTTCACATCGCTTCTACTAGTAGCCCGGCCTTGTTCTATCCTATCTATTGTCAGAGCGAGTTGCGGTCGTCAAGAATAACGAACAGCTGCTAAAGCGATATCAATGCTTTTGTTCTCTTAACTATTATCAGCGCCAAAGTAGGCTATTGCATTAATAAATAATATAATGAATATAAGAATTCCATAGATATACGAAACACAACAATAAATATGCCAAAGCGTCATTTATTACACGCTGTCGATAGGAAAACACTTGCAGTAAACTAGATTTATGAACTACATTTGATTACAATTCACACCACAACTGGTCACATTGACCCATTTGTTTCGTATAAATAAATAATGTTTTGTGAACTCTGAAAATTAATTTTCATTCCATTTTGTGTCGTATATTTTGTTCCCGTTCACCGAGGTCTATTTTCATTAGGACATTATTGAGATACTTTAAAAATTAATACAAATCTCATTTGTTACCTATTTTTTATACTAATATCCCTGGACATTTCCAGACACATACTCCATGCATGCTTCTAAATATATATTTAAATAGATATAGTTTTAAGACCCAGACGCAGAACAAATTTTTGTCCTAGGCGGAGATCGAACCCGCAAGCCTTGGTCAGCAGTCAGGTTCGCTAACCACTGCACCAACGGACCCGACGTAGTATTTGTACTATGTGCTTACATTTTAACAAACTGTAAGACAAAGGGTTAATAACAAAAGTAAAATGTTTTAACAAACGCCCATTGAGTGCAATTGAGTACATCGGCAAACGCAATAACAAGTGTCACGATTACTTTAACGTAAGTAGCCATTTCCTTATAAATTCTCGCGAGAGGAAAACGCTACTTCAGCGGGACAGTTAAGTTCAACATATTGACGAAACTTTATATTGCCGACACGTAATCTGGGCAATTTCACATATGTGAAAAAATAATTTGAATTATATAAATAAATAAATTTCTTAGATATTTTTATTTGTTCTCAATAATGAGTACATACAACAATAAATGTTGAAAGGTCCTTGCGTGCAGCTGCGCGTATGTTATAATTGCGACTTGATAAAAAATGGAACCATATTTTAAGGTTGACTTCATTAAGATTAGTATCAAAGGAGAAATCGAAGCAATTCTTTCGCTTTTCTGTCATAGAAACTCCAAATTTCCCGTAAGATATGGGTTTATTCGGGCCATCTGATATTACGTCATCCTTATAATCTGTATATAACAATATAATAAAAAACAATACTAATAATAATTAATCCTAATCCCGGCAGGCAATCTGATATCTATGTTGCGTTCCATTCACATTGTGTTAGAAACAATACTGCATTAGAAAGTACTTCTGCAATGATCCAAAGAAAGTCCCATTATTTTTGCCAGCTCAATACAAATATGTAATAAGTGGGCAGATAGCTACGATAAACAATATAAACTGCACCTTGGTACTACGTTGGCCTAAATTCGCGCCGCTGCTCGGTTACGTGCGGCCGGTGCCGTTCCGTGACAAAGAAGTTCAATTTATAGCGATCATACATTTTACAATATCATTGTCGAGGCACGATCAATTCGCGTTCGCGCGACCTTCGGGCTGGCTGGCTGGTTGCTCGCGAGTTACATCCACTTTGACATACATACATGCATTTGTGCATCGTACATTTCATTTTATGCGTCCTTGGAACCCAAAGTCATACTCAATCTGAACCTAATGTATTCAATTTGTATATTCATCGCTGTCGCCCGTCGACGTGGACGTCCCGCTGCGGCTGACCTGGAGCACACCTCACCGCAAGCGTGCTCTAGTAGATTAATTATATATAGTGGACAACATAGCTATGGAACGTTGTTGAAACCCTTTCACGTGTTGAAAGCATTTTATTAATTGTCATATAACGGACACATGTTTTGCAAAGCGTAAAACCGCTCCTTGAAATTCACTCCTGACAACTAATGTTAATCGTTTACACGGCGTTCGTAGCAAACACCGGCGAATACAGTTCGGTATGCATCTCTTGGAACGGCATTATCTGGCGGCTCTGTGGCAACGGGTCTTGCGCAACGGTTAGTTGCCAGTTGCGTCGAGACTCCGCCCCGGTCGCGTTAGCTCGGATCGCTCCTATCGCTATCAAGCCCTAGCTAAGTTGCTTTACTTTTCAAACTATGCGATGCAATATTCTCAGGAGATGAAGATTATTAAATGATATCGAGGTATCTACTCAAAAAATTAATAAAGACTGGACATATGTGGATAATGTGACAGCAGCATATGGATGGTCAGATGTACGTTTTTGTATTACTTTTGAGTAATAATTCATACCTTCAACTGAATTTAAAAAGCGTTAAAATACTATTTATGATCGAAAACAGATCGGTTCCTACCATTAACAAGCAATTTAGAACTCTTGGTCATAATGCATTAACTCGGTACCAATCAAAGATGGTTCGCTTTTGTTCAAAATTATTATAACTATCATGTTTTGCACTTAATTTAAGCTAACTGAGTCTTAATTTCTAACAGTCTTTATATTACTAAGAAACGTTAACTAACAATAGTAAGTCTGAAAAACATATGCAAACAGGCTTTAGCTAATCCTATAAACGGGTGAGAAGTTGTATATAAAGGCAAAATAATGTCGTAGAATATACTAGAATATTAGTTTTTTCGAATTTATTACTAAGAAGTATCTCTATATTACGATTTGGAACTAAAAAATAAAATAAAAAAATAACCGTCACGCTAGGTCCCTAGCGGGGTAGGCAGAGAGCACGGAGCGCCAAACATCTCTGTCCTTGCAAATCCGCAAATAAATAAAATCGATTTGGAACTATAAGACGGAATTTCTTTAGCTTAGCTATATTGATGGTAAAATCCGGATATGAATTAAAATATCATTTTAGGGTGATCGTTAGCATCATAATTAACCCTTTTAAATCACCACTGCTGGATACAAGTCCCACTTTGAAACAGGGATTGCTAATTAACATCAACCCTATTATCGTACCACTGCCTGACACTGGTCTCCCGTCAGACCGAGGAAGATGAAGGCCGTCTGCCATGCGGATGCTTTAGGCTTACTTACAGTCGCGGTGAACTGTAAGCATATTTAACGTGCAAACACCAACACCGCTTCCGTTTGAGTAAAACAAAAAGTTATATGTAACAAAAAATTGCTACATTCACTGATACATCGCGTAACTTTAATAATAGTGTTCTTATATCGTAATTACACATTCCGTATGGCTGTGTAATGCATTGTAAACGAAACGGAATTTGATATCGCTGTAGAGAATAGACAAATCCGGATTTGATGTAAATTACAAACCCGACTTACAAACGACAAATGGTGGTGTATCGATCGAGCGAGCGCTCGCTTCGAATCGTATTAGTGAGTCACGGTTGTCGTTTTTGCTTCTATTATCTCGCTTTTTACCGATTTATTGTTTTTATTTCTTTTTATGTGTTTATTCTTTACAGTGCCGGTTATTCAACTTTATATTCATATACATGACTAATGTGAATAATGTCGCATATAATTCCGCATTATTTTTCATAACAGTTACATACTTAAAATGGCTAACACGGGCATTTTGATTTGGCACTCGAGAGGCGCACCTTGTCATGAGTCATTATTACGGATATTCTTTACAAAATTTTTTTTGTTTTCGCCTTTTTTATTGTCTTTGTCCATACTTTTTTTAAATCTGCTATTCAGCATTGTTTTGGTTGATTACCTTACCTTAAATGCAAGAAAATGTCTTCTTTTCAGTATTTCCCTAATACGCTAAAACTCTCTAGAGTCATCTAGTTGTCGTAGGACAAAACCGAGTACGTATATAATAAAAAAACTTAAGACTAGACGTGAACAACAGAAGTAATGTCAACAGCGGGTCTTTAGCTGAGTCTCTTTTATAGCAAGGCCAAGAATGGTTTGCTCAGCTTGTCTGATAAGTTACAGTTAGATATTTGTGATCCGTGAGGGTTTTGTGTTTGACGTGTACACACTGTTTGATAAGGGAGCGTTTATGTACCTAATTAAATATTTTTCGCTTTAGACATTTTCTAGCTAAATCTGGTACTGAAGACTATTCTTGGTCAGAGGAAAGAAGTTGAAAAAGACGACAGTAAGAACAGAAGACGACACGTAGTAAAAGAAGACAATGAAACGACAGTAAATTAATTTAAAATTAACAGTAAGGAAACACAGTTAGTTGAGCTTCGCGCTTGCGGTTGGTGTGATAAAACTAACAAAGCGGGAACAGCAGACTGAGGCCGAAGGATCGACAACATACAATGATATTACAACGCTAAGTGAATAAGTGAATTAAAATGAATTAGCCCGATCATCTGGGTCAAGTTTGCTTAGTGCGTGCAATAAAACAAAGATAAACAAAGATGAACGGCAGATATTATGTAGATCAATGCTAATTGCCACACAAAGACGTGACATATCGACAATAACCATTTATAAAAAGATACGTTTATATCTTTAAAGACACTTTTACAAATAATAAGACACTTTTACTAATAATGTAGGTATGTGAACAGTGATATAGAAATTTAATCAAATACGTACAAAGGAAGAAAAATATACAAATGTCGGAAAATATTTGCGTGCCTACTGCCTGAGGGCGAGCGGTGTACGTAATATGTCTACAAAGGAATATCAAAAGCAGATTCTACTGTAAATAACTTGAGTTTGAATAGTTGGCGTTAAGTAACAAACAATTCGAATTCCTCGGATAATTATTTCGAAATATAAGGTTCCATTTGCCGTTCATTGGTCACGGCGTGGCGACTGAGCGTTGCCTTCGAGCAACTATTTATCTGTGATAATTAAAGACGCTAAGATAATTACCGCCGAAAATGGGCACCGCACGTGTCCGCGATTCAATCTGATCTAAGTATATATAATCTTTTATCGGCTAGATACAATAATAGTTGGCAAGACACTGATCCGTGTTTCAGCGCCAACCGACTCATGACACGTACGGAAACGAGTGCTGACCCACTGATCTCCTCTACTTAGCGATCGACGCAAATGATATGTATTCAAATTAACCGGGTTCCTGTTAAGAAACCCAGCGACGATTGTTTCAAACGAGAGTCAAATTATAAAAACTTACGTAATAGGCATTAAACACACCCAACACACACAACATTGCTCCAATTCTACCTATTATTGTTCCCGAGAGTTCATTTAATCTGGTTTATCAGCTTTGATCAATAATATTTCTTAAGTGCATGTTATCAATATTATTACAATCTCTAGTGGATAATTATGTACCGAATGGGGAAGGTATGTATATCCTACAAGCACATACATTTAAGTATTATGCACAGCAGATGTTTTCCCCAGTCACATCACAAGTATCGTACCAATACGTCATCAAGTGTTTAACAAAGAAATATTGGTAAACAAAGACATTCGTCATATATTTATAAGGCGAAAATATTATATTTACCTAAACACATTAATTTATAAGAGTTACGAAAATGCAGTACTCATTTATATTTTCAAATCATGCAGTCTAGATTGGTGAAAGTTGCTGCAAGACCGGCACGTTGATTTGCAATATATTGAAATATATTTAATTGATAATAATTATGTCGAATCGTCATACACAAACATTACTTGACACTAGACTTTGTGATTAGTGTAATGCAATTATGTATTAATTCTAGCAATATTTGTTAACTTTCCATTATCCAGTATTAGTAGTGTAGACCAAAATAATCACAAGGAAAAATCATAAAACACCGAATAAAATATAATATGTAATAATAAAAATATACAAAAATATCATATAAGCATACGGGCAATGTTCTTTTTCTGTTTTTATTGATACTTTACTAACTAGAGTTCAGTCAATATTGTAGTTAAAAAAAATTTAACTTTAAAATCGCTACAAACACATGTCATGGTGACAAGGTCACAAGGTTTGAGAATGCTAATGCGACACGCTTGGTGCTGCACATGTTCATTTGACTATTTATCAGTCTTTGGCGTAAAAAAAATCCAGAAACCTTTTTATACGAATTAGAAAACTAAAAACCTTGGACATTATTTGTATTACTGTTTTTGTCTTAAGCAAAATTTTCACTGAGGCTACATGGTATCGGCCTTTGAATAGTTATTTAATTATGACAATTTATGCCAAAAAATTATAGCCAAATGTAAAAGCAAAATCTATATTGAAACTGATTTGAATTAGAACAATATGTATCATTCACTTATAGTCTGTGATTAATTATTAACCACATCTAAAAGTCACACAGATTATTATTCATACTATACATTGTTCATTGATGAATATGTCATGGTTCAGTTTACTTAAAAAGTAGTATACCACTCAATATTCTTATTTTGTGTTAAATTAATTACTTTAGATGTGCTTACTGCCTTTATCAGGCTATTAATATAAGGTTATTAAATTTGGGAAAAGAAGTATATAATAAAAGAAAAACACATGATCCATTCAGTCTCTATGAATGGATTTTGGCTTGTCAAGTTGAGATGTCACAACTAAGATGTGGTTGTTTACAAAACCATGATGGTATTGTGTTTGCCATAATTTGATTTATTTGCCAAAGTGAATTTTTAGTGTGTTATTTATTAAATAGTTTGTGCAAGATATAAAAATTATCATTAAAACAAAGTAACAATGTAATAGAATTACAACAAAAACAGGGAGGTGTAACAGATTTTCAAAATTAGGTAAATTGTAAGGAAACAAGTAAAGCCACCTTATATGGGCTTAAATACATATGTGGTTACTATAATATCCATGTTTATAAAAAAAGTTCAAAATTGTATAAAAAGGAATTTCAATTGTAATTTAAAAAGTTTGTCTTCATGATTTATTTTCTTTAATCCTGAATTGCTATCTAAAACGATATTTTCAATGTGGGACATGATTAGCTAAAGACATAATCATTAATTATGATGTGAATGACATTAAGAAATATATTTCCATAATGACTAGTTACACAATTCATTAATAGACAAGGTCATTGCTCCTTTCAATTACTTCTTTATAAATTTGGGTGCCCTCCACCTGTGTCTTGTGTCATGTTGCATCTGTAATTAGTGGACTTGGTTACAGACTTTACCTATGCTTAGGTATTTATCAATTGAGGAAGGCTAATTACATAATTGAAGTAAATTTTGTGCAAAGTACCTGGGGTAATGAATGTGGATATCATTGAAAAAAACCATCAAACAAAGAAACTTCCATCAATTTATGCCACTTAAATCATTTATTTATTTATTTATACTTTATTTGCAACTTAAAAAATATATAAGTAACAAAAAGGCGGACTTAATGCTAAAAGCATTACACTACTTAAATTGATGCTGGGATTGTTCCTCCTTCAGTGTTCAAAGATAATGGCCATCTGTACTTATCTTCTATAAATGATCCCCAATAATAAAACATCTTAACATAAAGTATTAATTTATATTTTACTTGGCTACTAAAGATTTAATGATTAATAACTATATTATTTATTATGGAAGCACTTGTAAGGTAACTCTTATAATATGCCAACATATATTGTAAGCTATATATAAGAGAATGAATGAATTTTAAGTGTGTGCGACCCCTCTTTTTTATTTTTTTAACGTTGGAGAAAATGCATTGGTTCATCCTGCGGTGTATTCCAGCCATTAGATGTCCGAATGCTTTCTGTAGTACTTGAAGCTGAGCTATTATTGCTAATCCCATATGAAAAGTCATATAACCAGCATTGGACACAGTTAGCCATTTGATTGGAATGTTACATTCTTTCAGATGGCAGGCTCAGTTGTAGATTATAGTTATTGCCAGTAGACAACAATTGTTATACTTTATTCAAGGTTCTTAGAGTGTACTGGAAATTATAATTTGACATTAACTATTATTCTTTGACATTAACTTTGCACAAATCAAAAATGTAGACTAGCTGAGGACATTTGCCTCATTGGGTGTACCTTTGAAGTTGCAATATTATATGTCTGCATTGAAGGGTACCCATACAAGTGTAGTTCTGAGATAGGACAGTTATTTAGTAATATAATAAAATTTCTTATAGATTACTATCGTTCATCCAGTTACCTTTACGGTTTCTATCACAATGTGTTTCATAACTGCTTAAAGATCTACAAGGCCACGGACCGACATGAAACAGTTTTAGAAAGTGAAATTTTATGTGTTATGATCTAAATACGACGTACTTATACGGTGTTAGGTCAAATGTCCGAAATTTCATTGTTTCTGGTTATCAATGTCATGTTATTGTTCCATCTATGTAACGCAATCGATACTTCCCTATCAGTTTATCTTATAGGGGGTTTGCACATTACAATACATATTCTTTTAAAACTAGTTTATTATATGAAGGAACAGAGCTTTGATTTTTAGACCTACGTCAAAATGACAACTGCACTGCATCTTTAGCATGACTTCCTTTCAATATAAATAAATAACATCTGAACCTTTGCGGGATAAAAAATAGTATAAAAAGGTATTTCACTTACGTTTCAAGAATATAATCGAATCCTTTAATGAAAACTATAACGAAAACAACTAATGCACTAGATTTATCCTTTGTGAAAGGAATCAGCTGAACACAATGTTTATAAATCACAGAAAAATATCAATTTTACGAGTAATTTTTACACTAAACAGGTATTTTGACTCACTTACTAAAGAGGTTGTATTAAATATTTCAAACAAATCGACACTTCACAAAACTGCCAACATCTCTGTCCTCACTGCATAACTAGGTGGCAAGCAAAATCTAAACTACCTCTTCTGTGCTCTTTTAGTTAACTGACTGGTGTGAAGTTTGAACGAAAGGAAAGCAAAACATATCACAAAACAGCTGTTCATCTATAGTAGCGACATCTATTGTTACCACTTCCAATGATATAAAAACAAGAACAGGACGAACAATAAAAGGCTGAAATTCTTAGCAATCTAAGAGGTTCATACAGTTACGTCTAGATGGCGTAACTTACAAATATCCAAAGTAGTATTTCTTGTTAGTTATAGGTGGCACTGATATCAATTAAGCATAATAAATAATGTTAAATAATGTAACGGTATTCTTTAAATATTGTAATAATAAATAAGTATTAACCGTAACGCCAAGCCCTAGCGAGGTAGGCAGAGAGCTCTGAGTGCTGACAGAGAATATCTCTGTCCTTGCAAACCTGACGTGCTTCGTCTACATTCATCACTCTCTTCAATATATATATATATATATGATATATGTATGTGTGTGTGTGAGGTTTTAACATTGTTTATACAAGTATTTCAGTTTGAAGTCAAGTGCTATGAGGAGCATAGCAAAATCTTAGCGAGGTGTATTGCATACCAGAAGTCAAGGTATGCGCACATCTGACATACCTACTAGCATACTTTAACTGTTTCCGGGCGCACTGAACCCGAACTGCTAAATTTGTATTATCCAGTCTAAATTACATTAAATCATCCAGAGGTTGTTCTGGACAGACGGAATACGGGTAACGCTGAGAAATGTTCTCTCTTGCTGTCTTCGTTCATTGTTTTGTGGCGCATGCTTTTGAATATTGTTTTGTGGCGCTTTTGAACAATACGGTTGAAATTCTAGATTCAATTTAACAATTGTACCTCAAGCTGTTGGGCTAGTCTTATTTATGATAGAAACGTTGTATTGTTTTAAGAAAAAAAGCCATGCAAGTACATTAAAATATTAAGTCACGTTTCATCGGAATTTATATTTAATTTAACTAATAAAACGTCTGTCTGTTGTAGCAACAATAATATTCAGTACAAATCTGCAATTCCGCAGTTTTTTCATATTGCTTTTCTTTCATTGGAATCTTTTTGGATAATTTCAACGGCTTCCAGTACGCTTTGAAAAACTTTTCTCATTGCTGTGAAATCTTGTAACACTCCGACAGCCCGAGAAATATTTTAAACAAAAGTCGAGCAGATTACATTTTTATATTGATATCAAAATTTATAATTAATCTGTTGTGAGTAAAAATCTCATAACCACCAACACATCAAAATACTCTTTTCAATTATATAACAAAAAAGATTGTTTTAAAGTATCAAACGTACACAAAAAGTAGACATGCAATTAAAAAAGACTTATTCCTGAATCGACGAAAATGTTACACATCATGATTTCATTCAACCAATTTTACGTTTAGCATGTGACCTTTCTTCCTGGGAGTTTTAAGACTCGCGAATGTTATTACATAGGTATATTATATCGTTACTTAGTAGAATAATATTTCATTTCGTAACAAAGGATATGTCGTGATAATGGGGCGCGATTCATAAATCGAATAAGTAGGTTGTCTTAAGTGGGTGCTTTTTATGCGCAGTTAATCTTTGAGGCGGCCCGAAACCTTTCGTGTTGGGTTTTTCTATGATATGTATATGTATGTATTATATTACGCTCCCTGCCTGCACCAGTTATGAAGCATTGAATAATGTCGGACAAATGTTCCATTAACATTATTAATAAATAAAATAAATAAATAACCGTCACACCAGGTCCCAAGCGGGGTAGACAGAGAGCACGAAGTGCATTATTAACGTCAACTTTTTATTATTGAACAAGAAAGAGTAAACTCACAGGATAAGATAAGTTAAAACCAAAGTCTACCAGGCCAAAGAAATATTGGATGACTCAAAGGTGTGCGCGGTATTAGCTTATAGTGCCTTCCTTCAGTGATGGTAATATTTAAAACGTAGGTAATTTTGAAAGAAAAGCGGTGCGATGCCTGACATCTGATATTTGTTCATGGCTAGCTATTATTCATAGACTTAACTCGTGTGCACCGGCAGCACTGCTATAGCTGAAATGTCTCAATATCTCACCAAACATGAATGAAGTACGTTATCGGATACACTTTAGCCAATGCATACATCTGATAAATTGATTTGAAATAATCCAAGAACAAAATGTATAATGGTATATAACTTTATGCAGTTTATACCATCATAAACATGGGTACCTTATTCGCGGGTTATTGCAAATTAAATAAAGTAATTTTGCAAATTAACATTGGATTTCCGCAAATAACGCCTGATACGATGATCATTCCATAGGTACATCTGTTTGTTAAACTAAAGCCGAGCATCAACTGCGTGCTTCGTTACCTATATTATTTTCAAAATTGAATATCGATTAAACAATATGACCGCTCCTTGGTGATTGAGCCACAAGTCACGTGGCCGCTGTAAATTGTCGAGCCTACGTGTAGGGTTACAATTTTCTGAATTTAATTCACATTTTTTGTCAGTAATAATCGTTATAATATCTAAGTTTGACAGCCCTGCTACCGGATAATAGTGAGAGAGAAATAGTTTTATTAACCTCTTATGCTGAGTAAGTGATTCTAACAGTGTCATTTCTAGAATCCTGTTCGAGATAAGTTGTAAGTGTTCATGAGGTGCGACGGCTACTGCAGTGAATGCAGCCTGCTGATTGGTCAAGTAGAAAAGCCAACATGGATGGAAGCAAACGGTAAGTACCTTATTTGCTGTATTGCCTCGAACAAAACAGAAACGTTCGATGGGCGATGGGCAAATAACTTTATCTGCGAGTCAACTAGCTGGATAATGAAAACGAATTATGTATAATATGGTAGATGTTATAAAATTTAATGAGAATAATTACAAGTTGAAATTATTAAAAAAGTATCTATATCAGAATTTTTATACATATGTATATTTATATGTAATTATAAGTTTATTTTATTAGTACCACAGGCACTGCTTAAGTCCCTCTACTTTATGATCAGATGGTCCTGGATATTTTTTTCGCTTGCATTCTATTAATAGCTTTCCTACCAAGTATGAAGTTGTGGTCGAAGCTGAATTGGGATTCCGAGGGAATTAACATTATCGTTTTATTCATTATATTAATAATAAACTTAGTATAACAATATTATCATTCATATGTCCGTTTTAATAATAAAAATAAAAATAAACGTTTTCTTAATTTCGTTTATTGGGATTTTGAGATTAATTATTTGTTTTTCATCGCTTATACATACATATACGCTGTTCGAAACCACAGTAACTAGCGAAAAAGAGTAAGTAAGTATCTAGATCAGTGAATCTCTTTGACCATATCTTATTAGTTATGTAAAACCACAAACTAGCTGAAATTCGTGCAATAACATGGACAAAAGTCCTCTTTGTAGTGGATACTAGAATAGTTTAAACTGACGACATTTTGCTTTAAAGTTTTATGAGCATATGTACATAAATAAGAATTAAACACTGTTTTTCGGTCAGCACGTCACTTGAGAACGTTACAACTTATTTAGAAATGAATTAATGAACTATTCTTTTGAAATGTTCGTAACAGCCCAGATACGTTTTTTGGAGGAAAGTACAATAGGATAATATATATATATATATATATATATATATATATATATAACCGGATTTAATCGCATAAAGTGGCCTCTGAAGAATAAAATCGCACGTTGCCAATTGCCAAACTGCTACTTCCGGCCACCCATTGGAAAGCTCATTGCTCCTAGCATCGCTTAACTTTGCTCATCACTTACCTTCTGCAAATGCGTCAGGGCTACCGGTGCTACGAAGAACTATAAGTTCATTATTTTGAAAAAGATAAGCTATTTTATATATATGTTTTAATAATTAATTACCTAATCTTGTATCATTTTATTTTAATAATATTACTCACAGTAATATTCCTTTGTTAGATACTGTAATGGCTGTGTTGTGGACAAAGCTCGGGTGTTCCGGAGACGGCAACCGTACCCAACAGTGGGATACAACAATGGTTACAACATTCAAATCAATAGCCAACTTTGTATTAAAACTGTACAATTAAAACATCAACATTTTTATAAACCGTGCGATAAAAATGTCAACATCAAACGATTTGAACGAATAAGTTTTTATCGCAGACATGCGACAACTAAAATTTAATTTAATTTTCCGCTAGAACTCACTTTTTTACGATAAACGAAACAAAACCTCTTTGTGCACAAAATTTAAATTTAGATGACCAAGTTTTTTACTTATCTACGACGAGAAATTTACGATTAAAGATTGTCGTTGGCGAGAAATATTATTTTCAATTAATAGTTACATAATACATGTTATCAATAGCGCTGTGAATTGAATATAATTTGAATTGCTCAACTACATATGTATCTATCCGTACACTTTGCAATAAATACCATATACACTACTTAGTACTAAATTGTATCAGAGGAAAAATAAATAGGCACATGTGACAAAACAAAGAAAATCCATTTCGTTATTCACATGTGGATACGAATGATACATTAAAACGCGCTGTCACGCGTCCAAAAGTTCTTGAACGAAAGCTCACTAAGTAATGTTGACACGGATCATTCTGTACAAGTTTTTGGACCATTTCCTCAGACGGCCACCTGATCCCAAACTAGGCAGTGCCTGTCCTATGGTAATCAGTCGACCCATAAATAACATACTCCTACTACATATTTTCGAGTACATACATATTGCTGTTCTATTTTGTTTTATATTTTACACCCACATATAGAACATATATTTGTTTAAATAAATAAATAACAATAGGTAAAAAATAGGTCGGGCTCTAGAAGATGGGGGAGTCAAAAGCCACCGAAACCGGCGTGTATGCATGAAGAGACCGATGAATGTAGACGAAGCACGTCAGGTTTGCAAGGACAGAGATGTTTGGCGCTCCGTGCTCTCTGC
>DVPR01000428.1:0-14053 GCA_018239345.1 Oxynetra stangelandi
AGCACGTCAGGTTTGCAAGGTTAGAGATGTTTGGCACTCCGTGCTCTCTGACTACCCCGCTAGGGACCTGGCGTGACAGTTATTATTATTATTATTATTAAAGATATTTTCAAGTTTTGACAATCGTTATTTGTTTATTTTTAAATTAACTTTAAGTTTTTAATTATATCTGTCGGTATTATTTTGACAGCTAAATTTACCTTTATTACGGTGTAATATTTTGTAATTTATTCTCTACGGTTTTATTTAAATAATTCTATGTTTCATATTGTTATCAGCTTATTAAATAAGTGTAATGAAGCTTTTTAAAAAAATGCCTGTTGCTTTATTTATAAAGCACATACATAAATTAATATCCTATTTATTAAAAAAATTATCGATGTATGCAAAACATCGATATCGTTTTTGATATATCGATATTACATCGATGCCACTTTCCAATGCAATACATGAAAAATGTCGAACTTATTTTTCAATGTACATCGATAGTTTATGTCGTATACGTATTGTACGCACTGAATGCGTTGACATTTTACGTTCCAATTATCGGTAAAAATAATCCGAAACTCCCTATGTTAAAATAATAAAGTAATATCTTAACACTAAATAATCCAAATTATTGCTTTCATGAGAACTTTACAACACATTCAGTTGTAGCAGTTGATCATTAAAACCCGTAGGAAATATATTCGGCTTCATTTAGTCGTATTGAACATAAATAAAGTAACATTTCACCCTTGATTTTTCTAACCGAATTAAGTTGATTGATAACAATATTTCATGGAACAAATCCATGCAATTACATTGCAATGAGATTTAACAATATATATTGCAGATTATAACATAAATAAAAACATACATGAGGTTTTTACTCATGTTTTATGCCACTACGAGAGTCAATAAAAAAAGATATGTATTTATTTGTAGTTTTCATGACAGTATTCTCTAGGCAGAAAGAAACATTTGTTGTAAAAATTTACAATACTTTGCTGCCTTCAAAATAAAGATTTGCTGTATATAGTAAATCCTAGATTGCAGGTGGCACATCGAGATAATTTGTATTATTATCAGTATATTTCTATGTACGTAGTCCATAGATAACTTTTGATATTGAAACCAAAGAGTTGAAAGATTGAATACGATACCATGACAAGTTTGACAGATGACTTTTCAATTTGACTAACAAAAAGATTCGCTTGTGCGAAGTTCGTAACACACAAGACTCAATTAATCGATATTTTTTTTACGATATTTTCAATGAAACTGGTGTCAATTTATTTATACGAATCTACCAGAGTGAATGCCAATGCATTTCTCTTAATCCTACATAAAATGCGGATTAGATATCAATAATGGGAAGAACGCAGCGAAAGAGAAAACAGAAGAAGACCTGTGGATTTCATAGTTGTGATGACGACAAGGAACTTATATTGTTGAATTCATGGCTTGCTAGACAAGGAGTTCGACGTAGTAACAAATTAGTACTGGCTGTTTTCAATGACACGGGACGTGGAGTATTAACGAAAAAAAAAATTTTTGCGGGAGACGAGTTAATCAATTTGCCGCTCAATTTGACAATCAACGTAACGAGTTTGTTGATGGATGTCACGTTTTGTAACATATTTTTAGAAAATAAGATTAATTGTTTATTAGTACATAAGCATTCTGTGTCGTTTCAGTCATTGATGGCCTTTTACTTGGTGTATCTTAAAGCACAAGGCCGAAGTTCTAAATGGCATATTTATTTAGAAAATTTGCCAAAATCGTACACAGTTCCTTACTTTCTGCCAATGGAATTAAAATATTATATTGACACTGAAATATTATCTGTGATCTCAAAACAAAAGGATGTAATAGAAACCACATTTCATATATTTTTAGACATTTTAAGTAATAGTATAAGCTCTAACATTTCAGTACAAAACTTGAAAGAATATTTTACTATGTCAATTTATGAATGGGCATATTTTACTGTTAACACTAGGTGTGTTTATATGGATTTGTCAAATGTTGTTGATTTACAAACACAACACTCAATATTAGCATTGGTTAATGATAACACGAAAATATCTTTGTGTCCTTATTTGGATATGATAAATCACAGTCCAAACGCTAGGAATGAAACAAAATTATTAATAAGTAGCAAGATTGACCATATAACAATATCAAAATTAAAACATGATGTATTTTCTGATGTCACATTTTCTATTTATACAAAAAATAATTTTGATGCCTATACACAGGTATTCATTTGTTATGGAGACAGTCATAATTTAAAACTTATCACCGAGTATGGTTTCTACCTCCCCTCCAATGATTTGGATTTTGTAACATTTAAATTTGAAAATATAGAAACATTTTTGAATTTAAATGGTATTAAACTATCCCAGGATCAACTTGCATTTATAGATAGTCATGGTTTAACCAAGGATTTGTATATTGATTTTAGAGGTCTAAGTTTTAATTTCTATGGTGTATTGATGGTGGTCAAATATTTCTATAGTCAAAATATGGATGTTAGCAGACTAATCTATTCAGCAGCGCTGTGTTCCAATGATAGAGTATTGATAGATTTAATTATGCCAATGGTTAAAGAGAAGCTTGCCTGCATAAAAGAAGCCACAAGAAAACTACATAACTTAAAAAATGAATGTGTTATTTTAAATAATTGTAAACAACTCATGTGTCAGTATGTTCATATTTTAGAACAATTTATTAAATGTTAGACAACAAATGTTTTACTAATTTATTTAGACAAAACCTCCTAAAAACAGTATTGACTTTAATTTTCGGTGGCAAGCAATCAACACTCAGAATAGTTTTAAATCTATAAATGTTACTAGAACAATAATTGAGGAGTAATGCAAATACTTCATTGTTAAAGTTCTAACTTTATAATTATACATTATTATGATTTTACTAATGGAAGTATTAAGTCTGCAGAATCAAATTGGTTTTTATGACATTGTAAGGAATAGTAAATATAAAGTGACTTCTTTATTATAGAAATCTGTTTTTACACACTCACATTTCAGGATACCAATAGTAAGATTTTTATGAGATAAACATTTTACATGGATTTTTAAAACATATGTGCTAATTGTAGAAGATAGATATGTATTGTTTCCAACTTTTTGTGACAGCTATTTAAGAGAACCATTACCACCACACATAATTTCAGGTAGCTTTAAAATTCTCAGATTTCTGGAGCTTTTCACATTTAATGTATATTTCTTGTTGTACTTCGAATAATTTATTTGCCTGTTGGTCACTGATTTTGACTGCTCAGCTGTGTTGTTGGTTTGATTCCCACTTCTAATTTATGTGTAAAACCATCTATATGTTTAAAAATATATATGAAATTTGTCAGCTGGGTTTAAATTGGGAATAGCTGGTCATTTGCGAGCAAAGATATTACATATTTTATCAACATTGTGATGTCTTAATGTTCCATAACAATCACTCCCTCAATTTATGAAAGTCGTATTCTTTGTCGATATTGTTTTCACAATATCCATAGTCTATTAATGAGTACCTAATCAGTTTCTTTGATATGATTATTTTAAATTATACAATGGTCCTATATAATAGCTACTCTTAGCCGCTACTACGAAAAAAAATATGTTCTTAGTTACTGGTGGTTAGCAAGCCTTTAAAGTTATATGTAATAGCAGACTACAGAAATAAAATAAAAAGTAAATAATCGTCACGCCAGGTCACGAGCGGTCCATAGCAGACTACATAGAATATAGTATAGCGTATATCTCTGCCTACCCCGCTAGGGACCTGGCGTGACGGTTATTTATTTATTTTTGCATTATCATGAAACGAATCTAAGCGGTTATGCAGGATTATGTTTAAATTAAGGTATTTGATTGTACTTCACGTACATTTTTATAAAGACGAAAATTATACACAGCGATCTTCAAGTATTTATATATCTTTTCAAGCTGTTCCAGGAGACACGTTTTAAGGAATAAATCAGTTGAAGCTCCTATATTTCAATAAAACCTAATCTAGATGTATCGTAATAGTCACAATAAGAAATTAAATGTTTGATACTGCTGGCAATATTTCGAAAGCTGTCTGTTATTGTCCATAGTCATGAATAAATTTAAAAAAAAAAGATGTCTGTTATTGTTTTGACTGTTGACTGTCATTTTAGTTAGTGTCACTTTGTCATCATGGCTGTTTCATTGCTGTCAAATAGGCGATTTGATAAAATAATAAAGAATCATGTAAAATTTACGAAAGCATACTCTAATTGTAAATCTATTATCTTAAATAAGCCACAATTTAATATAATATGCAGTAAATGCGCTGCTACCAGTTACTTCAGAGTACGTACAAAGTTGTGTTGTGGTGCTGTAACATATTCAAAAAAGGTTTTTGGCCTGTTTTACGCGGGGTAAATTGATCTTTAGCGATAATTTTTATTTTAGTTTTATTCTACATCGCCACCAAGCAGTGCAGGCGGTCAGGACACGGCACAAAATGTTTTGGCAGTGGTTCTGGCAAACAAACCTAAAACGGGCAAAATTCCCGTTGGTAAGTAGGACTATTAAATATACGTATAAACTCTTTATTATTTTACGATGGATATTCAGTAGTGTTCAAAAGTTTTTTGATATATAATCGTAGTTGCGTAATCTGTTCTTGGCCTTGCACTGCATTTAGGAAGTGACAAGGCGTCATAACCTTGCTAACCAACTGTTTATTTATGTTATCTTTTGATATAGTGTCAATGTACACATTGTTTTTAATATAAAAAACAGTCCTAGTTAACAAATACAGGCCTAGTAACAATTTGGTTTCAACAGTATTACCAGTCAAAAAAGATGCATATATCAAATATATTTTTTTTATATAAAGATGCAGTCAAGACATAATTTTAAGAGGTAGAGATATGTTGTGGTTTCATAGTATCAATGATCTCTGGCAATTGAATTAAGAGTCTGACATAAATCAATAAATCATTTTTATATATCTTTTTAAAATATAAAATAAATTTATTCAGTCATCCCTCTTATAATTTGAACAAATTTCACCACATTATTCTTTATGATTAAAGTAATAAACCACTGTTGCTTGGGAGGGAACTTCAAAACTGGGTGAGATTTAGCATTAATTAGCTCAGCTCTTGAGATTAGTTTATTAGTTCCATGGTGATTCAATATACTGTGTACTGGCTAATGGATAGCTGCAGAAAGTTTTTATTAATCTGTAAATATTCATGCAATTTTATCCTAAACTGAACAAACAGAAACTAAATGCTTAACACACTTGTAAAACAATACATTTGAATATGACTATACAATTTCGCTCTGATTAATTCATCTTATTTATGCATGTTGTGACTATGAGCACATAAAAATCTTTTACTTGCTGTTATCTGTCCACAACATTAATGCCATCTAACGATTATCCTCCTCAATTATATATTCATGTTGTAGATCATTGTGTTGTCTAGTGTAAATAGTTACTGTAAGAGCTCTCATTTGATATCATTACTTTAAATATTTTTGGATTGTAACTCTTGCATAGTCCCACATTGCACAGATATTGTATGACTGGCCCGATGGTGCAGTGGTCTGTGGTTTGATCCCCCACCCGGGATAAATATTTGTGTGCTGAGCACAACAATTTTTTGAGTGTCTGGGTGTAACAGAAAAAAATCTATATGTGTATATATTTCTCTGGATATATGTAGTCTATCAGCCATCTGGTTACCATAACACAGGCACAGTTTAAATGCCTACTTTGGGGTCAGATGGCCGTGTGTGAAATTGTCCCAAGATATTATATTATATTGTATGTGTTTGTATAATTTGCATTAGTTTCTTTGTATTCTATGTGAACGAGACAATTATGTAATCTATATGAAAGTATTATAGTGTTGTATGTAGTAGTTCTATGGCGAATATAAAGAAACACTATTAAAGTATTACGTAGCACGTGTATTTTACAAAAAATATTTATAAAAATCACAGGTTTAACATATTATAAAAATATAAGAAAACAAAAAGGACTTCTTTTGTTTTCCGTGTTCCTAGCCGTCTTTCGTTTTTCCAAAAAGAAGAAAAGGAAAGCGCACACTCTTACTGGCCAGCAGCCGAGCCGAATCTGGTGCTTCGGATATGCTTGCCACAGTATAAAAGAATGAAAAATGTAAATAGTAATAATTGACAAACATTAACAAGATTGGCTAGGTTGGAGTTTGGCATTTGGCTTTTATCCCTAGCATATTTCAACTTTTTGAATGTACCAAACTAATAAAATGTTCCTACTCTTTGATAACATAAATTTGTATACGGAATGACAAAGGAAAGTTATGAATAAAAATCGTCATTTGACACACATAGTCTACTTGTTTCATAGAATATAAGGTTTCATAGAATATCACCATTTATTTGCTCCTTGTAAGTTTCAGTGCTAATATCTATTGTTTTTCTTGTTTTTTTTTAATGCCTGGTTGACATGCAGTCCTCCCTGTCCTGCATTGTTCCTTTGTATGTTTTCCAGGGTAGCCACACATTTAGATGTTTGAGTTAGACTTTATGGACAAATACTAACTAATCAGAAAATGTCCTGTTCATATTGCTTTCTCTTTACTATTGTGCATTAACTATAGATATATGTAGAATATGACAAAATGTATAAATCATATGGATGCTTGTTTCGATTTCGTCATAAGTGAGTGTTGATCCCAATCTTATTTCAAGTTAGTAAAATGATATAGTTTTGTCAAATTTTATTTAAGAAATGATTTAATTAATCACTTATGAGTAAGTTTTATGTCATATGCAACAAACAATTATTTCTAACCAATCTTTATTTATGTTATGTTCAAAATACTATACATTGTTTTATAAATGTATATTTTTTTATCTTAGTGATTAAATATCATTCATTTAAAGAAAGTGGTCACCCTGCAGTCCGCTTACATACATCCACAACCTTTCTAATTTCACTCTAACCTCGTCTCCTAAATGAATCCTTATTTAATCTCCCATCCCTAGGTATCCAAAAGAGAGACTGCTTTCATCCAGGCGCTTCTGTTCTGTCCCGTGAAGATATCAACCTGGGGGATGCTAAACCAGTCTCCGGAACCGATATGATTAGGGGAATGTTGGAGTATGTATGGCCTAAGGTAACTTTGAGATTTTTTTATAAGGAAGGTAGTAATGCAACAATGCAAGTATATGTCACAGTTTGCTTTTGATGCAAATTTTAGGGAGAATTTGGAAACATTGATGCAATATGCAAACACAGTTGTAGTTTCATTGGTAACTAAAAGATTAGTTTTGTAAAGAATTTAATCAGATTACTTATCTGTTTCATTTGAATTATAACTAATACCAAAGTACATTTTGAGAAAATATTTGTTTTGCATAGTGCCAAATAAAATAGTAGAAAATTAGACTTTGTATTAGTAGCGATATACTTTGATCATTGCTGTTACATTTCTAGAAATTAACTCTTCTTAACAGTGTGAAAAATATTCATAACAACAATAATTGTATTTGTGAAATGCATCAATACAAGGTTCTTTATTTTTACTCTGATTCAACTTTCGATTACATAAATTTGCTCAACAGTTATTTCTATACTTCATTAAAATTTTCCTCATTCACTGTTCTCTATACTTTGAAAATGGCATTGAATTTTTTTTTCTGGGAATTTTACAGGACAATCAGATGATTAGAAACAGAGTGATGTTGTCTCTGTCACTTCTATTTGGTGCGAAAGTGATGAATATAACAGTCCCCTTCCTGTTCAAATATGCGGTTGATGAAGTGAACCAGGTTGCAACAACATCTACCGGTGAAGCATTGTTGGGAATGGCAACTGTGCCTCAAGCATTGAGTACTGCTGCATTTAGTTTGCTGGTTGGCTGTAAGTAGTATTTATATGTTGCTCTCATATTACATGGCCGCACATGCTTTAAGTTTTTATTGAGAACTTTTCAATAGTAGTAATACATCTCATGGTAGTAAACCTATTTGAATCTGCTTATTTAAAGCAGACTTGTATCCAGCATGGGAATAGTAAATGGATTGATAATAATGAAAATGTTTATTATTTTTGATTTCAGATGGAATAGCCAGAGCAACAGCGGCGGGTTTCAATGAGTTAAGGAATGCAGTGTTCGCCAAAGTGGCCCAGCATTCAATCAGAAGACTGGCTTGCAACGTGTTCTCTCATTTGCACAACCTGGATCTTAGCTTCCATTTGGGCAGACAAACTGGTGCTCTGTCTAAGGTAATATTAATTGATTAGTTAATAATTTGTACAAAATGAAAATAATATAATTGAAGTATTAAAAAAATTACATGTACTTACAATGCGCTATCACACTTATGACAATATATCATTTTACATACACCATGTTCAACATACATATCTTTCTTATGCTCTCCATCTACAATTTTGTTATGCTTTATGTGGTCGACTTAAGTGGCCAAAACACGGTGTATTTATTTTGCCCCGCTTGCTATATCCCTCACAAAAATATGAATTATTATTGAATGTAAATTTTAAATATAAATAAAATTTATGTACATTTATCCTTTCTGTAAACAGATAATAACATTTATATAGTGTAACCCCAAAAGTGCGCGCGGTGTCTCGCTCGCGGGGCGGTCGCTCTGACAGTGCCGACAGACGACGGCTACTGCCTCCACAGAAGCCGACCAGAGCATAGAGTCGATACGACGCTTTCACACAGATTTCGCTTTTCGCTTTCTTCAGTCACATCGAATTCACATAATATGTATTTTAACGATAAAAATCCGTTACAATCGTTTATTTATTATTTAATTAATTTTCAGACCATCGACCGCGGTTCGCGGGCAATAAATTTCGTCCTATCGGCAATGGTGTTCAACGTGGTCCCCACAATATTCGAACTGACGTTGGTGTCGGCCATTTTAGGTTTAAAAGGGGGATTGGCCTTCGCAGGTATAACATTTTATCTAGTTTATGTGCATTACATTTATAATCGAACAAACGAAGAATAATATATTTTCACACATCCGAAAGTCAAAATTACAATTCAACATTCGCTCGGCAAGTCGAACCTTTACGACAGGGATGCATTCGGTAGCGACACGCCAATCGAGCGAGGATAGCATGTAACCTCGCTCGCATCGATGCTCAAACGAATTATTAATTTTTAGAATCATATCCTTAGCGTGTCAGCCGCGGGGCATACGACACACTCATACACCGTAAGTACCATGTGTCGCGGCGCAGGCGTGGCGCTGGGCAGCGTGGCCGTGTACGCCGCCTTCACGCTGGCCGTCACGCAGTGGCGCACCAAGTTCCGTGTGCACATGAACCGCGCCGAGAACGAGGCGGGCAACAAGGCCGTCGACTCCCTCATCAACTTCGAGACCGTCAAGGTACCGGCCGAACGCGCTCCGGCCCGACGTATTATTTTCCAGTTATTCTTTTTTGTAATACCAACGAAATGTGCGCGATTGCTTAATGGATCGGTTTTAGTGGCTTCCGAATTCCGAGATTATCTTGTCTCATCGTGTATCCAGAGTGTTATTTGACATAACGCAAAACTTAATTGTGTAACATAATTTTTAACCAAGGTAAAAATCTAAATTAGAAAAATTGAACTATTCGAAATGCGTGTCCGACTTGTATTTTCTTTACTTTTTAGGACATAAGCGATTAGATCATGTACAAAAGCGACATATGAGGAAAGAATATTTTGTAAATTGCAGTACTTCAATAACGAGAAATACGAATTGGAAAAATACGACGCGAGTCTCAAGAAGTACGAAGACGCATCGCTGAAGACGGCCTCGAGCTTAGCGTTGCTCAATTTCGGTCAACACGCCATCTTCAGCGGTGGACTCAGCATTATTATGTTGATGGCTGCGAATGAGATCGCCAAAGGTATTCCAGATCTACACGAATCCCTTACTGTAGATAACACAAAAACCCTCATTACTTATTTAATGTTTAAAATATGTTGCAATTTTTTAGTTGCTCTATTATGAATTAGAAAAAACATAGCTCTAAAATCATATAGAATGTAAGAATACATTCAAGTTAATATATAGACTGTACAATAAATTCTGCACAGAATGTGTAATATTTTTGATGATATGGTCCAAATGGTAGTGTGCAAGAAATTCTGCTTAGATGTAGCATATTAGCTGAACCTGTAACCATTTCTGAATGATCAGCTTTAAATAGATATTTAAAATAATTATTCTCCGTTTCCAGGCCATATGTCAGTAGGCGACCTCGTAATGGTGAATGGTCTACTGTTCCAACTGTCCATCCCATTGGGTTTTCTCGGCTCTGTGTATAGGGAAGTGCGACAAGCGCTGATTGATATGCAGACCATGTTCACTTTGATGACCGTGCAGTCCAGAATAAGGGTGAGTACATTGAGAACAAGACAAAATTATCAACAATTAAAACTGTCGTTGCTAAGTGTTTATGGATGTAAACAAATATTAAATTTATGTATAATATCATTACAGGAAAAAGATCAAGCACCACCTCTGAAAGTTGACGCACAAACGGCCACGATAGAGTTTAGGGATGTCAGTTTCAGATACATAAACGGCAAGCCGATATTCAACAAGCTCAGCTTCAGCATCCCGGCCGGCAAGAAGATCGGCATCGTGGGCGGCTCCGGCAGTGGGTGAGGACTGCCTCTCACTGCACTTAACAGATCAACCTATATGGCTTATATATGAAAACATGTGAAAACATGTGAAAACACAATTTTAATGCGCATATTTTCATTATTTATGATGACTAAACTATTGTGCTATCCTAAAGATTTAACGAATTAAGTACACTTGTGAATTAAACGATACAAATACTCATAATATAAATATCGTAAATAATTTATCAAGTATTAGCAAAAAGAAGAAGAATTGTACTTACATATTACGCAGTAATTTTAAATAAACAACACTGAAAGTAATTTATTTTTGGCTAAATCTTACATGTATAGAAACAATTGGACACATATTTATAAATCTGACTTTCGTAACATTGAAGCAGGCGGGGCTAATGCCACTAAATTATTATTATCTGTTGAATTATTGACTGCTGGCCCGTGATGTAATACTGAGTGTTGGGGAGTGGGAGTGGCTGCTGGCTGCTTGGGTCGATAAGTATCGAAATTTAGTTGTTTAATCGTGTATTAGTTTTGTGACATAAACTCTGTTACGTTATTCTAATATCAACACGATGTTGATGTGCATGACAAATTCCTAAAAGTTAATAAATGTAGTCCATTATTTTACTAAGACTGTAATTTTGTATATAATAACTAATTATATATTACTTAATATCAATCAATCACTCAATAGTCTTCAATGTAAGTTATTTCAATCCCTTAATTGATCTGAATAATAAAAGGGGACTGAATGTAATCATTTACCATTATATACTATCAATTAATAGTGGGCCGGAGCAGAAAATGGGTCCAAAAGAAAACAATTGTTAACATGGTTTATTTTTAACTTTTGACAGAAAATCCACAATGGTCCGCCTACTATACAGATTCTTCGAACCGCAATCGGGAGAGATCTTAATTGCAGGGCAAAACATAAAGGATTTAGATTTGCTTAGCTTGAGAAAAGTAATTGCAATAGTACCACAGGTAAGACAAACTAATGTAGTGGTTTCTTAACATTGCTAGTCTCATAACTAGTAAATGGATGGAATAATTGTTTGTGGCTACACTGATCAATTTTGATTTTAACTGAGGGAAATGACAGTAATGTTGTGTCTCTTCAGAATTAAGTTTGGACTATTATGTGTCTGCTATGCCATTAGTAGTCACTGCTGTGTTTGAACCGACACCACTAATCTAGCTCCTACAATGTCGCTGATTGGAGAGGATCTTAAATCATCTTCGGTTACAAACGGTAAAAAAAAGGGAAATTTTAATGAATATGGACTAGTTATAACACATTTGTTTCATCAACTCGCCGTTTCGAACGTTTCAGGATTGCGTGCTGTTCCACGATACGATATTTCACAACCTGCACTACGGGGACCTGAGCAAGTCCGCCGAGCGGGTGTACGAAGCCAGCCGGCTGGCCGAGCTGCACGACTCGGTGTCCTCGTGGCCCAAGGTGATCTCCCGCGGCCGGTCGCCGCAGCGAGCGCGCCACAGGGACGGTTTGAGCGGTACAGGCGGCGGTGTGTCGGCAGGGCTACGGCACGCAGGTGGGCGAGCGCGGGCTGAAGCTGTCGGGCGGCGAGAAGCAGCGCGCGGCCATCGCGCGCGCCATCCTCAAGGACGCGCCCGTCATCGTGTTCGACGAGGCCACGTCCAGCCTCGACTCGCTCACCGAGCACGTGAGCGCCTTGTTACACGAGACGGCAGCGATCGGGACCGATGCCCGTCCGCCGGCGACACTCCGATGCTCCCGAAACAATTTGTTTTAAATCTCGCGAATCCCCTCTACCGATTGCGCGCCGTCCGAGTTTCTAAATAATTTTTCGATTGCAGGCCATCCTCCAGGCTCTGAAGGCGGCGACCGTCGGCCGGACGTCCATATGCATAGCCCATCGCCTGTCCACTGTGGCGGACGCGGACGAGATCCTGGTGCTGGAGAACGGTGTCGTCTCCGAGAGAGGGAAGCACGGCGACCTTATTAGCGATCCGAAGTCTTACTATTATAGATTATGGGAGAAGCAAAATAAAGATGCCCTTCCTAATTCCTAGAACGAGTTGAGACGGTAAAAATTCCCTCCTGCATAGAAATGTCAAATGTCTTACTCGCGAAACGTGGCCGATCCGGTTTGTGTCCACATTTAACGTGAAATTGGACCGAAGCTCTATATGACGAATTCAACTTGACACCCTCGGATTGTAGAAACCTCTATTCGACTGAGCTCCTACTTTGGCAACTACTGGTAATAATGTATTCCACTTAGAAGGATAAGCAATGAGGTCAAACATCAGCCACTCCTGTTTGCGCCTGAGAGATGGTCATGTGTTATGATTGATTTCTGTTAAAAGTAAATAAATTGGCGATGTCTTGTTTATTAGAAGAGGCTCCCAACTATTAGCTAGAGAACGAATAATGCAAGGATGTTTGGATGATATACAGTGTATTAGATAGAGATGTATTATTCTTCTGGAGTCTCGTTAATGTTGGTGTCGTCGTATATAGAAATTCGAATTTTGCTGTTTTAATGTTATTACCTTATTAAGTTTTAATTAAACCGAAAATTGGATATTAAAAGTGGTTAAAGTTATTATTTTTAAACGCTCAATAGCTTTGTTATATTTATTGTATTTAAAACAAGACAAAACAGACGATGCTCCTAATTAATGGTTATGAATAAGTTTTTTCAAATTTGACACGTTCTTAATTTGTTAATTGTTCTGGTTTCCAGATAAAAATATGCAAATAAATCGTGTAAATAAAAAGTAAAATGTGAGTGTGTTACAAACAAGTAAGTTGAAATGCTTGTTTTTCATTTCGAAAATAATTATTCATATGTATATTTGTGCGTATATTGTCAATAATTAAATGATATTGAGTCACCATTAAGTTTTCAGCATCAAAGTTTTAAAAATGTTTATTTTTATATAATTTTTTCTTTTATATTAGGGGATCAGTCATTTAGTTATCATTGATTGTTCAGTTTAGTTGTAATAAAAAAAAGTTACATAGTTATGACTAATACAGTACGATCTTTACTCAATATTCAATAAAAATATATTTAAAATTCGTTTAGTAGCTGTAATTATTTTTATGAATTTTCTGTTGTAGCCTGTATTTCAACTGGGACTTGTTAAATTCAGGAAACTACGTATCCTCTAGTTGGCGATATTGATTACAAGAAAAAGTATTGCCAGCTGTCGGGTCTGGTAACGCAGCGACTAAACATTACATTATACATTTGAATCACAGACAAAATGTTTTGGTATATACAGTCTGTAAAAGCGTTTGAAATGTTGGGAAATTGGAACTTTGAATAAATGACAAAATGAAATTCAGTCAACGGATAAGAATTAGAAATGAAGTTATTGTGTTTACGCGAATGATGA
>DVPR01000429.1:0-14051 GCA_018239345.1 Oxynetra stangelandi
ACATATCTATTTCATTTCGTAAGCCACATATTTATTTATTTATTTACAATTTTTTTACAACTCCTCAATATTGTAATGCATTAGTTGTGTTTAATTGTTTAAATATGATTTAATCTATAACTCCTAATTGCTTTGTAAGAAATAAATTGACCATCGTTACTTTTATTATGAATTAAATCAATATCGATAAACAAGATGTGACCTGCCTAGAAGCGAAACGAACTCTAACTGAAATCAGGTAAAAATGAATAGCGTTGGCTTATCCATTAGGATAATTTCATCTTTTTACACTCCAATATCACTGCTAGAATAAGGGATGTACGCCATCTTTAATCAATCCTTAATCAGCGATTGCCATTATACGATCTGAAAAAAAGTTAATGGAATCAAAAAAGGATATCGGAAGGATATATTTAAAAGAACTTGAACCAAATCATCCTGAAAAGTATACTTAAAATACTAGTTATTTACTGTTCTTTTTATCTAACAAATATTATTACATTTAAACTACCAATTTTAACAAGCAATGGCTATTTTATTACTGTTTTACATAAAACATTATCTGCATTCATTGTCTCAGCGTCGTAGGGGCTCTCTACGGCATCAAGCGCGCCGTAGCATTTGACGTAGCTTTTCCGTAGCTACGATTTACTTTGGAAACTCAACTACGCAAATTGCATTGAAGTCTCTTTACTGACTCTTCGGGCTAGGGATTTGTTTCTCATTTAACACACACATATATATGTCAAATGCGAGAATTTTTAGTACTACAGACGATATATATAAACACATTTTTAGTACTACAGACAGCAAAGGAGCATGCAGCAGTCACATGCGGTAGTTACCGTCTAGGAACATCTGCAATTGACCTCGAACAGGACTGTAGGATTTAATAATTGATCGCAGCTGTTGCTCGCGGCAATGCTGCAGTTATTCAAAGAAACAAGCGCTAAGTACAATACTAAGAAATAGAAATAGTGACTAAGTCGCACGTGTTCCCGAACCAAGTTGCGAAATGACGTCGTCGCTGCGCTGACAATTTGCTTTCGGAAAACCAAGTTTTAAGCTGGCCTCGATGGATACGTGTTACACCGAAGCGTAACAATAGGTTAAAACACGTAATAAAATACTTTTATTTTTTTATAACAATCTACTATGCATAACTTGACACAATTGAATTAATAGATATCTTTAAATATTTATTATATATAAAAAAAAGAAATGCGGTCTTCGACCGTTCTCTTTGGTGAATCGTGTTAAGTATGTTTTCAAATTTTTTATACTCATATATTTTGAGACAAATGAATAAATGATGTCTATTACCAACGGCAATGGAGCCCAAGAGCATTTAGACGAACCACAAAGCTGACTCCGTTTGTGGGAAGTTTGATGACGAATCTTAAATACAATACAATGTATGTAATAATCACAAAAGTTAGGTCGATTTTTCAGAATTTCTATAAGTCTGCTGACAAAGGGCTATTTTATCAATTTATTCATACAAATGTTACAAAACAACCGATCTATCAAACACAATTTACTATACAGATGACTTTTAATATGCTATCGAATCACAATGACCATATTTGATTCAATTGACGTGCTCAATAAAGGTAGTGAATATTATATCCCTTACGGTGTGATAGACAGCAGTACTTAAGCCGATGGGTGGAGGGGCATAACTTGTTTGCATTCCTCCTAACGAAACCAAGTTGTCTCACCCCGCTCGCTACTTTTGTCATATGCGACGCTTAAGGCGAACTTGTACATTTGCTGCACAGTTTGGCATTAGACGGCAGTGCGCTAGTCGTCCTGATATTATAATTATTAACTATAATTTGTATTTAAAACACGAAAATATACCTTACGCTATCCACCAACCTTTGACAAGATCATAAAAACAATTGAATACACCACCTGTATGAAAGAAAGAAGCTTTTATGACGTCATTTCGTCATTATACACCAATACTAAGGATATGGATATTTTGTTAAACTACTTTCTATAGTAGATCATAGAAAGCGTACCCCTGCAAAACCACAGTGGGTGTTATTCTATGCTGCAAAGCGGCCATTAAGTTCTGGTTCGAAAAGTTCAACATGCCGTCATTAAAACTTAACAAATCCAACTCAGTCCTCAGACGTAGCAACACTGTCTAATAACCAGACCAAGAAAGATTTCAAGAATAGCTCCATTCGGTTAAACACAAGTGGACCGAAGATGCATTTGCCACATATTTTATAAAAACAGTACCGTATATATGAATGATAACATACTATTTTACATGCCCACTTTTTATATGCGTTGGACAAGGACAACTATAGTCTCAAAAGCTTCGCCTTATACTCATCGGGAACGTAGTATTACGTGATATTACATAAAATTCATTTTGGAAATTGTCGTTGTGGATTTAAATTTGGAACACGATTGAATAGCATTTCGAAACGGCTTAGAGTAAAACATTGGAAAATTTGCATACTACAGAAAGAAGATTTCACTTCATATTATTTGTACAATATTGAGCGCTATTGTTTTGCGTTTTCGACATACGTTTTCTCTAAAAATAATAACATATTTATTGTGTAAAACAGCATATTTTAAAATGTATATAAAATATTTGTAATTCAAATAAATGTTATGTTTTTCAAACATATACAGGACAAGGTAACTAATAAAATAATTACAGATAAATTTACAAAGTAGTGATTAAAACATTTACAATTAAATTTACTCCACATAACTGTAGACTTATAAAACATATTAACAATACAATAGTCAATTGGTATAACTGTATTATGATATTGTAAAATATTTGACGCTCCGTTTATCAATAACAAACTTGAGTCAATAAAAAACGCATGAAAACACTAATCATTAACTAACTTAACTAACTAAATGACATTAACAAGTACAACTTAAATATGAATATGTATCCTATATGTCTTAGACAAGATCTTTACGAGCATGCATATGGTATTTCTGGACTGTTATTATTATGCGACTGACTAAGCCTCTTCCGAGACGCGCCTCTGAGGCGGGAACAAACTGTACCAGAAGTGCTGAAGACTGAGATCAATGGCGTCCCCTATAATAAAATGATGAGCAATTAATGATAATGAAAACTGAATATTCATAACTGTAAAGTTTTTGGACAAGATGATAAATATTCTTTAGTATGGCAAAATTTTCTAGTACGTTTAGGTCAATGATGACAATGAGACACTGTAATTTCTAAAATAATAATAGAATTACTTGTCGAAAAGCCAAGAGCTGCCTCTAAGGAATTTACCGTCTATACAGCAAAGTATCTAGCCTTAGACACAACTCCTAGACGTACAGACCCTAGATCGTTATCTGGAATTGATCATCCACTTGCATAAAGATATCACGAATTAGTTTGAAGTATTAAAACGATATTACAAAAATATTGCAACTACTTTCTTCATATATAACTCTTTCATATTACAAACTAATATATTTATAGTAAATGATTTAAGTTAAAAGGCAGATTACTATTACATAAAAGCTGCGGGAATACTTCGCAAAAGAACCAATTAAATAGCAAGCGGTACGTGGTCTTTGGTGGAGACGTCGTTAAAGAAAACGCGAACTATTGACGGGCAAAGGACGCTAATGATTCAGTTATAGGGCTGTCACAAACATTGTCTATTTCTAGACGGTGATTTAATGAAGTTCAAGATTACCATCAATACTGATACCATTACCAAAAATCGATTGTTCAGACTTCACTAGCAATATTTGTTTCTATAGTATTCAGATTATATACTTAACACGTTTAATTATTCTATAATGGACACTAAAAACATACAAATCTACACTTTAAATCCAATTATTAAATCTTAAATAGTCGAGTCATTTGTAGTCAAAATGACTATTTTAGTGAGATTTCTGTAGCTCTAATATTGTATTCCATACTTGAACTTGAATTGCAAAGAACTATTCGCAGCAATTTTTCGTTCACTCTTTGTTAAATACATGAAAGTAATTAATCGGGGCTTGCCCCATATTATGATAGTACGTATGTTAAATGCGATGTGACATGTACTGTTTCACAGACTGCTTTACGTTCAGCTGTATAACAAATATGTGAACTATAATAATAATAATAATAAAAACAATAAATAATTCACTAAAAAATAATTCTACATTTAAATATTTACTTGCACGTTTTGACAACCCTAATCGTAGTACTTTAGACGCTCACCTCGTTAAACAATACTTGGGACCGAACAACGCAACATAGTTTTAATAGTCGGTATGTTTTAGAAAAATTGTTTTGGAATGTCAAGTAAATATTGCTTTGTTCTTCACAATTTGTAATGGCTTTGGCTATTCGTGTTTACTTGAATTGATTATACATTTCTACGGTGTATTTTTTTTTATACTTTAATAAGTTTGCGATGTTATATCGGTTTTTGATTTGTCAATTTTCACTGGATTGAGTTATAAAGATCACTTTATAATGTGGGTTTAAATAACAATTAAATAAATTAATATCCGGCACTCGAGATCCCTAGCGGGGTAGGCATAGACCACCGAATGTTAAATATCTCTGTCCTTGCAAACCTGACGCGCTTCGTCTACATTCATCACTCTCTTCATGCATACACACCGGTTTCGGAGGCTCTTGATTTCCCCATCAGCTAGTACCTGACCTATTTGGTCGAGATAAGCCTCTTGGCCTCCCTTAACACCTACGTCCATCAATACTCACATTGTATATCTGTTTTGTCATTATTTTATCATCCATTCTTTCTAAATGCCCGAATCAGTCGAGCATTTTATTTTTTATTTAAATGTACCATAATCAAAATAACTAGACCCTCGTTCAAAATCATATAATCATGTTTATCAGAAAAATAACAGTTGATAGCATTATAAAGATTGTATCATTTGCAAGAAGCAATTTAATACGAGCTAGTAACCGATTTTTTGGTCACCAAACGATCAATTCTCAACAAACAACGCCACTCAAAACTTGTACGGGCTGAACGGGCCGACAGTAATAAACCTTTGAAAATTTTAAATGTCAGCTATCAAAACTTTCTCTTCGTTCAAGAATCTGTACTGAACATTATTAGGCTTTGATCACATTCTTTGAAGAATCATTTTACTGAAAAGCTTTCATATTTCAAAGAAAAATGTATAGTAATAACGAGAATAACAGTAATAAAGTTTAAAATGGAAATGTTAAAGATTTCTTTTTTAATTAATCGAATAGATGGAGCAAATTTAATCTTGTAATAAATAATCCAGGAATACTATATAAATGATAGTGTACTCGTATGTCTCCAACAAATATGCCAGGCCCATCCTTGCACAGAGGATGCATATGCATGTTACATAAAATATATACATACATCATCATAAGTACCAGGACACAAACGTGTTTCGTCCCATATTGCTAACCTCAACGCCCTATGCATTATCATACATCGTGTCCGCGAATTTTTGCAAGATAATATTGGTGTACTTTACTGTCAATGAATGCAATAACAATTAACTTTGCTCAACAATGCTCGTAGGATGGATAATAATGATTCAGTTTTTCCAGTGTTGCGTAAATAACTATGTATATCTAGTAGGCTTTACAAACAAAAATTTTTAAAACGCACAACTGCCAAGGAATTCAAAATGAAAAACAAGTAACATGACCATAAGCCTGGAATTATTTTGATCTGTTATCCCAGCAGTATTTTTACAAGGCGCTGGAATAACATCTCTAAGATTAAAAAAAATAGGTAACAGCGCCGTCTATCCGCACAATGGTTCGCTATTATCTGGAGAGTATTCCTATATGTAACTTTATTAAAATGATATGTATACGACTTTTAACAATGCGAAATTAATGTTATGTCTTTATATGCTGATACCATAGTGTTAATAGACGTGTGATAATAGTGATATACCAAACTAAGGTTAACCCGACTGAAAATACTAGGTTTCACAACACAATTCAAGTTCTTTTTGTAATTAGTACTCCGCAATCGCAACTAGAAAAGAATTTTACCATTTTCGAAAACATTATTTTTATTCGAATATTATATGTGGATATTGAGGATTGGCATTGTCTCTTTCACTAATAATATTGATTATGACAGTTCCATATCTACGACCGAATGATTAGGAGTGAGACAATGACGTCCGTCTATCCTTCACACTTATCTGATGAATGTCGTTACATGTCCAAATCGGATATTTAATCTGTATTACACAAAGTAAAGAATTAGTTTTGTTACCGCGTTCAATAAAATAATGATAGTAATGTCTTCTTAATTGATATTATGCAATAATAACATAATTAAGAACAACTTTCGCTAGGCCGCTTGCCAGACTTTACCAACTGGAGCAGTCACGAGTGGCCGCTGCCGCCCATAGACATCTGCAACTGACTTCGAACAGGACGGTTTTCATCCTATTCTTAGCCGGTCCAAAGTCCAAAAGTATTGCCACCCTTGAGAACAGAGATGGGTGCCTCTAGTATACACGTGGACCGGCAACCACATCCTCCAAAGCGAAACACTGATTTTTATAATAACAATTGCTTCACAGCAGAATTAGGTGTAGCTATGGTACTTCCCCGGGCGAACGTATACTGATTCTACCACCTAGCTATCAAAATAATTCATCGTCAATACAAAAAAGACAATAATAATTAACGTTTACATTAAATACAATCAAAACAATAATCGCATTGTTGCTTACAACATAAACAATTGAATAAACAAAACAATTGAACGTAAACATTAAACAGCGGCGTACATTATTCATAATGGCGTTTAAAATTTAATTTCACTCAGTTAACCAGAACAATAGTTACGGTATCGATAATATTGTATACTCGCGATTTATCAATTAATTCATTGTTATTATATTGTATTGACATTAATTCAATTTACAATGACACCTGTGTATTCACCGTCTGTTTTAGCCTGTTCGACGCCGCGGGTGGAGGGGAGTTGTTTTTGTTTTTCAGAACAGTAGCAAACCGGTTTTGTTTAGTCACGAGTGGTCGCTGTCGCCCGTGCATATGCTGCAAGCTACCTCGAACAGGACTGCAGGAGTGGGACTGTTAGTGCCAATTTGTTACCAGGTGTTATTATAAGTTAATATTCAGATGTGAATAATATTAAGTTAATTTATTGAAACTAATATGTATAGTAAGAGAAAACTAAACTGTGCTGTGATTGGGAAAATAAAAGCAACTTGTATCTAAAAATGCTTTTTTAACGTGGTAGCTATCATACGTCTTAAATCATTATGCTATGCATTTTTACTTTACGCTAACAATAGAAAAGGTTCGCACAATGATCCATTAGCCTAGTGGTTATTGTCCTTACCGTAGAAGCGGGTGTCGTGGGTTCGATTCCCACCCAATACCAACCACTGCATCAACAAGCCTACATACTACATAACTTGCTGTAAAAAAGTAATTTTACCAAATGTACCTTTATAAAATACTTGCCAATGAGTTAGGCAACTGATCTTATTACTTCTACTTGTCGTTATTAGAAATATAAAAGCTTAATTTATTGTCATCAGGCTATTCAACACGGGCTTGAGGAATTGACAACTCACGAATAACCGTCGTATGTGACATGATAGGTGGCATCCACGCGTACCCTTGGCTCAACACACTTTACTATCCCAAACGTAAGTGAAACGCATAGGATACGATTCCGACCCCAGTTTTATATAGCTTTGAAAGCTCCTACGCAAAGTTAATATTCTTTGAAGCATTTCCAAAATCGTAAAATTTTTGTTTATTGCCTCTGCAGTCGTATTTTTTTATTACTTTTTAATAATAATATAGTTATTATGCTGAGTCGACCACAGTTCCTCAGTTTGTAAGCTATTTATCTTATATATTAATTATGTCAACCCCTCTTGTAGCAGAGAAGGCGGTCTACACCGCATGAAGGCATATACCGTCATACACCTTGTCGAATTCATCATCGTCATCATCGACCCATTTAACATTCCACTGCTGGAGACGGGTCTCCTCTCAGAATGAGAAGTATTAGACCATAGTCCACCACGCTGGCTAGGTGCGGGTTTGTAAACTTCACACACCTTAGGTTTTTTTTTCTTCTAAGGTATGCCGGTTGTCTCTGAATGTTTTTTAATCCGATTATAGCAAATTAATTAAATTAATTTACGAACATATCGTCTGTCTCTGTCGTACTTCTCTGTCATTCACAGAGGGCGCACGGTACACAAGGACAGTGGTCCTAGTCACTCGACAAGTAGTGATTGGATCTGCTATTGACATTGACAAACTGCCGAAAGCCGACTTCAGGTACTATGTATATACCAGAGAGTTCCATACAAACTGCACAAGACACGTACTCTACTTTCAAATATATTGTTTAATTTCAATGAGTAAATATACACGACTCTACTTGTTCTTATACTCTATCATTCTTTTATACGAATAGTAGAGTTATGAATGTATGATCAAAGCGTTTTAAATCTATTGAAATTAGCCTATAAAATTCTCGTAACTTGAAGACAGCTTCCTGGAATATTACTTAACATCTCTTCTGCAGGAGAGGAACTCTCCTTAGAATGCAGTACAATAGTTCAGCCCGCCAAGTTCTTAGCTAATATTAACACACTTTAAATTAACACACTGTCATTAGCTTATACATGTTATGTTTGCTACTAATGGATATTACCTGCGTATCAATTCAATTTTGCGTGAGTAATATACCAACAATGTGAGGATGTGTGATGGAAGTTATTTCATAATCTACGTGACCACCGAATATTTCAAAACGGTTCTTTACTTTTTAATTATGTTCCACTTTGATTATAATTTAAAGAAGACACGTTCAAGAAATACTCGGCGTGACGCACGACCGTGCGCCTAGAGTCTTCAAAGTTATAATAGATCACTACTAGTGATTAAAATAAACTAAAATTAGCTGTTATTTAAATTGTTTTAAATTGAGACAATTTATTTGTACTTTTTTTTCAGTTATTATTATTTTTATATCCTAATACATTTATTTTCTAGATTAAAAAATTAAAAAGTGAATATATTCAAAATGAGCCACGTAAGCCCGAAGAAATGCAAGGACTATTATAGGAGAGCTGGTGTAAGAAAATTTCGGAATATTCACACAACATATATCATCCCATTCAGAGACATACGGCTTAATATCCTATTTAATATAGTCGTATTTCATCAGACCACATATTTGATCAGACATGTCTCTACAGGCGTAGTGTAATACGGGAATTCTCGTAGGAATTATATTAATACAAATACTCGTTTGCATACCAAACATTTGTTTGCTCTATAAACTTATAATATGAAGCAAGAATCTTGATGGTTTGATCGCAATATCCAAGACCAGTCTTAACGTCCAGATACGATTATAGCCGTGAAAATTCCCCGCCATCTTTTTGAACAGCCAAGCCCTTGGACTAAATTAATGACAGCGGCACTGACATAAGAAATATAAGGCTCTCGCTTTTGCTTCCGTAAGACGGGAAATAGGCTATAATCACCATATCTATGATACTGCGCATGAACTATGAATCCTTCAACTCTGTACCAACAGTTGGATGTACATAGCATGTGGGTAACACACACGGTGGTATTAGAACTCATCACAGCATGCAATGTGTTTGGAGAAAAGGCTTCGCCAAAACAATCGATGGAGTCTGATGAGTTGTCAGTATTTACACGTTAATTTATGTTGTCATGTGCATATTCGTCTTTATTAATATTACGGATACAGCTTTGTGATGAAACGGTTTTTAATACACGAATAAGTCCAAATTCAATAATCATTTTATTTTTGTCTGTCCACATTATTCTTTGCCAACCCTTTACTCTTTTCCGTACTGCTACATTCCAACAATCAACTTTCAAGCACTGGCCATTACAACTCTTTTTAAGTCCCATTGCTAGACGTGAGTCTCTTTTGGAAAGTGCAGTATAATGCACCACGCTGCTCCAAAAAGTACTTAGAAACGCGAAAACTTAGAAACGAGTAGAAACGGGTTAGTTGTAATCGTGTTTACCGGATATTTTTTACCAGCTATTAAAGCCTTCAATACTATTAATCTATAAGGTATAAGGACTATTTATATTTAAATTGATTTGGAAACCATATTTCACGTAATTTCAGATTGGCTTTGGTGTGTCTGGTCCTGGATGTCGCTTGCCAGCACGATTCATTGACTACAGCATAACTGATTACTGGGTGAAGCACAGTATATCTTGCATTGGAAGGCCAGCAATCACCAGAATAGTCCGGAATCAGTTAATAATGAGAAGAAGTAAGGATTAACAAGTCAAAGAGCTTTGAGTTTTAGAGATGTCTGAATCTGTGAAGTATATTATCATACCTTTTAATATTTCAGAAGATAAAGAAAACCAAAATAAACTTGATATTTCAGTATTATACGTTCAATAACCATAAAAAGCGTTTCTTAATCAATTTAATTTTTCATAATTTGAAAAGATCTTGGACGATACTAATGTTCTGACAGATTCGGTATACAGTAATAAAGTAATTACTTAAACTAGTAAACATGGGTTCGGTTCCCTTTCAGAACAAATATTTTTGTAATGAACACAAACATTTCTTACGTCAATTAATGTTCCTTATCAAATATATAGGTATTCATTGAATAATGCTTACTGCGTAGGAGCTGATTGTTAGATCAACATTTTAACTGGTCACAAAACGGGAATAGGTATCTAAATATGTTCTAACCCTTTACCCAGAGGTCTATTCTCCCGGCTTATTTATTCAACCGAAATATTCTGCACGGCGCGAGCTCATAATAACAATATTACAATCCAAGTTGAAGCGAATATTAATAAGTTAGCAACTTGGCGCTTCTCTGTTTCAGCGCTATCAAACTTGCAGAGATACGGTGCGTGCGACCCTGAGGAGATTAAAACGGAATTATTCACTGATCGCACGTCTCTGACGTCCGAGCCGTCAGTGGCAATGAGGCGAATACGATACAACATAAGATACAATTTTAGGTATCAACCCAAGGATCACCTTCACCCAATTTCTTCCGGTGTGACTAATTATCGGTCTTCTATATTTTAAAGGGCATTTTTGTGATGGGTACATTCTGGTTGCAACATGTCTTACCCGTCGTTGGTAGTTGCATAGGGCATATGTTTGACCAGGTTTCATCAGCGCGAATTGGGCAAGATGCGGATTAGTGGCCAGCTTACCCGTACACATCCGTACCCTTAAAACCCAACCTCGACATTATTTAAAGCCTTAACACCACTTATACGTTATTCTTAAACAAGTCGCCTTTTAGACCATCCGTGGGAGTCCTGGTATATTTATATTTAATAATTGCTGTTACGTAAGAGGATTCTTATGTTCGTTATTAGTACAATATACAACAGTTAATTTTAATTACAGGAAGCATACACAATTATTTGTTCAAATTTTATATGTTTCAGTTCTTCAGTTCTCCAGTTCTTTCATATGGTACTTAAAGCCGATGTTCCCAACCTTTTGATATTTTCATTGAGCGTATTGTATAAACCTTATAATGAAATAAATGATTTGAATTTGAATCAGTATAGTATCGAAAACGGAGCATTCATTTATGGTCTTTCAAATGGACATCAGAATAATGAAATTACAAGAGAAACTGTCCCCCAATCCGCCTGCGACGCTGGTGCAGCAATCCAATACCCATCTGCTACAGCTCTGTATACCTTCAGATCGATTTCTACGCCGAGATCTATTTCTTTGCAGACATGACGTATAGATTAGCTGCACATGGGCAAGAAGCTAGAATTATTGACATGAATATAAGATTGCCTAATATAAGATTAGATGGCATATGTCGATATTTTCCAAGAGAGAGAGAGAGAGAGATATATATATATATATATATATATATATATATATATATATATATATTAATCTCATCACGTTCAGTTAAAGGTTCTTAGATACTAGATCGAAGCGACCGATACGATAATGAAAGCTGGTTTAGTTTCAGTAGTAAATCCGAGATCTGTCCGATTCAGTCACAGACATAATCCGCTTATGGTCAGCATTGTGCCCATTGAACAAGTTATACAGAGACACGATTGTGTGCAATACAAAATGCATGAAGCACAATTTCGATGCGCCTGTTGGTGCAGTGGTTGCACTGACCGTTTAGCCGTGGGTAGTTGATACAATTCCCGACCAGGAAGAATATTTGTGCGATGAACGCAAATAGTTCTTATGTGTCTGTGTTCTGCATTAAATTTATCTATGTGGTATATTATTTATCTGATCACCATAATACAGACTCTGCCTAACTTGAAATCAGATGACCATGTGTAAAATTGGCAAATATTATCTATGGAAGTATTCTATGGAATATTTACGTTTTTCTGTGCTTACGATACGGCATGACTGCTCAATATGTTCCAGTTAAATTTTACTTTAAAGTTCCAGATTACATAATATAACGCTGTTAAATGTCGGCTTAATTAATATAGCACATGTTCTGATAAGTGTTGAATAGAATATTCTCGATATACGTTCAATAAAATATATACAAATATCTTTGAACAGCTCCACACAAGGCCATCTATTCCGTGAGTCGGCACTTAAACAGTGCTATGATACCCAAACGGCTGATAAACTACACACATACGTACATCTAAATATATTCTTATATATATTTTCATACCTTGAATCCTTTCTTCCTTACAATGGCTATGTGCTAAAAGACAAAGTTCGAACTCATTACCCTATTTAAACGATTAAGTTAAGAACTAGTTAAGCAATGTCGGACATAGTTGGCTCTTGGCTCCAAGACCGGTACTGTCCAAGGATGTTCTCATTTCAGTCTTCAGAACTAATTGCAGTTTCTTTGCAGAAGTAATTTAGGGCGCTGACTAACCTACTACTAAACCGAAATGTCAATCAAACAGTACTTTTTGTCAATCAAAACTAAATATGTGATAGTGAAAGTTCAGGATACCTTATCCTCATTAATAAAGGTGTCTTACAGAGGGATAAAAGTGCTTTGGATTAAGAATGATTAGTACGAAGTTAAAAACATGACATTGAAAATTTTTATTTAATTGTTAAATGACATATACTCGTATTCCTTAGATTAAATATATCACAATGAATATTGCATATTTTCTGTATTAAATTCGATCTCATATACACATATATGTATATAAATGAATGTATAAATATAATATTAAATGAATATAATACATAAATACCTAATCTATAATATATAAAAATCTGTTGTGATACTCGTGTCGTAATAAATCTCAATATTGTAATAACAAATGAAATTAACAAATACAGCAGAATTAAAATTTAATCAGGACCGTCTATCGTTATTCATTGGAACTGCAATAAAATACAATACGTTGTGATCGTGTTAATTGAATTAAATAATCATTAAATTTTCATAAATAACTTATCGTAGTAATTTAATATTCATATCAAGTGTCATATTAATTTATACATGAATACCTTAAATTATAATGGCAAATTCTTGGAATAATGTTATTCTAAAGTTACCGCGTTACTTCAGAGACCATAATATTATTATTAATTAACAATCATCATTATTAATAATCTATTTATTGCTTCACTTCTGCACACGATCTCGCTTTCAGTATCAAAAGATTTAACACTTTAGTCCAATTCTGCTAAATACTGATTGTTAACTTAATACAAAAGTGCATTAAAAACAATAAGTCCTGTAGATATTTTCTCAATGTTATCAAACACAATTGTAACGGATTATAATGAATCTTAAGTAAACACATAATTTTCTATTTCCAAAGTATTCGAACCCAGCGTTTTAGTAGTAGTAGGTGGTCCTAGCAACGTTGTTACTTATAAGTAAAGGGTGGGCCTCGGAGTTGTGCGAATTTGAAAAATTCATAAAAAAAAAAACAAAAGTAATATTAAAACCAATTTATTTTTCAATTAAAATTAACATTTGGGAAAATCATTTCTTTAAAATAACATCATCCAGATGCGCACCATCCCGCTGCAAACATT
>DVPR01000430.1:0-14050 GCA_018239345.1 Oxynetra stangelandi
GATTTGGCAAAATTAGATTGCCTTTTAGACGAGTCATTCTAAGTTAATTGTAAGATATAATAGTTTCTTATTGAGTGTCATCGCGGTCTCTCTTTGGCCATGATGATGAAAAAAGACCGCCTATGATGATTATGAAAGTGGTGAGGCATACATTTGGGAGAACATATATATATATATATATATATAGAGTGGATAATAGAGATATCTGATGAGCGGTCACTGCAGTACATTTCTATTTATAATAATTATTTTTTGGATTATGATTTAAATGATGAGAAACAAACGAGGGTCTCGTATGCTTACACCGATGACAGCAAAGTTGCTGCTTCACAGTAAATTGTAAAGATGAAAATAAAGATAATTTATTGGCATTGAATTGTACATGAAATTTTAAACAATATTTCAAGTGTGCTATTCAGGTTGTCACAAGAGAATGCAAATAAAATAAATTAAATAAAATGTCGATGATATGCTGTTAGGTAACAGTTTTTACGTGGGTTTTATACTGATTATTAGTTTAAATATGGTTGAAAATACTTGGAATCTATTGGTGGCGGTCGAATAATCTTTATTATTTGAAGTAAGCAAAACGTGTTTTTCAGAACTCTTACTGCAAGAACGCTCTAAGCGAATATCAATGGTATCCATGAATAGCCACGATTCGACGGAAACTCAGAGAAATGACGATAAATGTAAGTTTGTTTATTGAAAACTGAAAACTTACATCATGCGATGCAAAATTTAGACTAATCTACTGTGCACTTGTTACTTAGACGCTCTATTTAATTTGTAACTAAATGCAGGAATAACTCGGTTGTAAATAAATATCATAGTGTTATATAAAAAATATTACTAATCTTTGTACATCGTATCCCTGTTTTATATTTCATACTTTTAATTTTTTTCATACTTTCACATTCACCTATTTACATACTATTTTCATTGCATCACGTGACATAAGTTCATCTTTGTCAACAGTCACAAATTGATTATTGGATCTCAACAGTTTTGCTTTGACACGTAGCTAACACGAATTAAATATAATTTTTAACAATCACCTTTTATAGAAAACATCTTTCTGCAGGTATATTAGGTGAATACGTTTTCGTCAAGTTGCACCCATGAGTTGCTTTGTAGGTCAGTACTTTTTAGGCTCGCTTCCAGATATGATTATTACTTAAACTTTTTTTAATGTTATTCTCATTTTCTCATCTTCGCTTTCTGGTGTGCCTTTGGGTTATAATCACTTTCATATCCTTATTATATGGAATTTTGGATGTGGGAATGTGTGTGATATTAGTTTGTGATACTGTTAATATTGTATTCTGCGAATATACATGTGTAGTTAAATGATTTGTACTGTAATTTAGCGTTTTGTATAAAGTCTTCACTATGGCCATACTGGTTCAGCAAAGATTTCGCGCACATATACCGTTTTAACAAGATCTAGGCGCGAAGATTTAAGATTTAAGACCGCTGGACGTCTTGTAAATAGATTACATGGCAGACATTATACGGAGTGCTACGTTACACCGTGTCAACGACGTAATAACACTTCGGTTAGGGAAAATGTGTGGTAATAGTGCTTCTTAGGTACTTATCACGTTACTGTTTGCTGTTACTATTTACTGTCCTTTTATTTCTCTCACCTAACCGTCTAACAGGGGTTTTTTCCAATTTCTAATCGAATCTAACTTTTCTTGTAATACTTTAGTGATTATAAAAAATATGCATGATAACGGGCATGATACCGGTGTAATCCTTTATTTTATTGTAATAAAGTTATTGGATTGAAACGTCATATGGCTTATAATTGAAACGTGGTTGATAAAAGTTTAGCGATATGATGAAATTTTAATAATTCGTTTTATTGTTTTCAGATAATTCCCTAAGAGGCGTGCCCGGCGAAGTGCGCAGATCGCACGACAAGAAAGTGCGTAGAACCACGTGGTACTGCGAATGAACGAACATGATTAACACACAGGGCGTAGCGAAAATTGTTGAAGCATACGATTCAATGTAATTCAATAATTATATTAAATTGTTATTATATACTTGTAATGTGATGTGATTCTGGTGGAATTGATATAGAATATCTTTCCGCGTTTCCAAGTAAGCTACTTTGTTGGCTGCTATGATCAATCTTCTGGTAAATATTGCAAGTTTATTCCAGATTGTATTTTCGGAGATATTCGTCAGTAACTGAACTGTATGTCAAGAGTTACAAACGTTTCCAATTAATTTAATTGCTGCTTGACGATAAATTTTCCAATCAGTATCCGTCACGGTGACTGAGTTTGTTAATGCACTTGTTATGATCGTATGCAGTGCAACCGCGTCAGGTCAATGAACTCTTTATATTACAAATAAATAAATAAAAATAAACAGCCCTCACGCCAGGTCCCCAGCGGGGTAGGCAGAGCGCACGGAGTGCCAAACATCTCTGTCCTTGCAAACCTGACGTGCTTCGTCTACATTCATCAGTCTCTTCAAAATATATTATATTCGTTACAAAACTGTTTTAGGCAGTTATAAATATCCGCTTAACTACCTTTTAATTCAAATGCTAAGTAGTGCTCTATACCAGATCAAGACAATGAACATGTTAGATATATAATATTAGGTCCCAATTTAATAGCTTGCATCTATCTGAAAAGATGATACAAAATTTTTTTTTTTGCATAAAGTAATTACCATATTGGGTAAACAATTCGATAGCCATAATTTAATATGATTTTAAAGTGAAAGGTTTACAATAATTCGTTAATTTTTATCCTAGATTTTTATCATATATTGCCATAATACAGAGTAAAGAAAAAGTAATGTATGTAAGTTTATGAAAAGTTCTACTGTTCTAACTGAACTGCACTAAATAAACGGGATATTTATTTCTGCCTTTAAACAGCAAAATTTGTTTTCGTCTTCCAGTTAACAGTGTGACGTCACAGACTGTAACAGCCACATAAACTATGACGTATTACTCCACAAACTTAACTCTTCCGTTAAAATCCGTATCTACTTGAGTTTATCTAAAGACGTTCTCTCGAATGCAGTCATATTGTAACTTTAAGAATCCTGCATGGCTTTCAACTATATTTTTTATAACGTGTTTGAATTTATTGTATAAAAAAAAAACAATATTAATTCTGAAATATTATGTACACGTTACGAAGCTATGTGAAAACGTCACAAACAACATGTAATGAGAAAATAGTGTCTGTTTAAAATTGTAGTCATAACGAGACAAATTTATATTATATTCTTCACCGGTATTTATACACACCACCTTCGAGTCAGTAGTCATAGACATGGAACCGGGATGACTAGATGCATTGAAAAACGTGGCGTCCGTCAATCCCGTAAGTCTTACATCAAAATAACAGTAGTTTCTAATATGTAAAAAATTAACGATTACAGGTATACAAGATTGACATATTCTTAATCATTGTAAAGGTGAGTGCACACTGGTTTTAACCTATGGTCTGTCTATGTTCCGTCGCGTGTTCATTATATTAAACACTGACCGTTCAGCACTGGAAGCGCTTAATTCTTATCTGTCAGGACTAGTTAGCGCTCTAATTCCATAAATGAGGCCTAACGCTTTCTATACAATGATCATTTAAACTTTTCAATCTGGTCCTGGTCAGTTATACGTAAATACCTAGTATTTCCCTTCCAATAAAATAAAATGTAAGAAGTGGAAAAGAAAAAAAAAAGTCAATGAAATTAATTCGTATGTCATTTATAAGGCGTTTTCTTTTTCTTCTTTCTATAGAACACAAATATATTTGTGTTGTATAAACAATGAATTGCTATGGGAGCTTTGGGCTCAACCTTATGTCAAACATGGAAGTCCTGGTATACACCATAAAACGAAGCACCAGCGTCACCCGAACTTGACCGGACCAAGGCGTTAATGAGAATAAGTTGGATCGACCCTCATTCCCAAAGATATTAAAACATAAGCATTATGGTTATTTGTAAAATAAACTTTGCCTAATTAAAGTTCATTATTTTAGTTATTTAATTGTAATAGATTTTAAAAATATGTGATAATGTTGTTAATATCATCATATAATTAAGTCAGTCATTATTGTATTCGATTTTAGAATTGTTATAAAAGTTTGTAAATAGTACATACAATAGTTTTACAAGTAATAAACATAAACAAATTATACTAAATTAAAATGTAATGTTATGTTATGTGACATTAGATTTATGTAATAAAATTAATTTTTCAATATCATGTTTTCTTACATTTTTTCTTTTCTTTAATTTTAATACCTATATAAAAAAATGGGATTTTATAGGTTATACTGCAAACTTTAATTATTGTGAGAAACAATGAATTGTTTTCATTAAGCTAATGCTTTACAGCAAAAGAAAAATTACAGTGCGCGTCGCTGAATGAGGTAATTATCTTATATACAAGTATAAATAGACAAGGAAAAAACATTTAAGTACATTTTTCTGCTCTTGTTGTCAACAGATTTTCGTTTTCTTTTATTTGTTTAATATCTACGAGCTTTACTGTTGACAAAAAAAACTTTTTTATATACATACAGAGACAGCTTTTTTATATACATTATAATATACATAAAAATCAGCACGAAAATAGTAAATACGTATATGTTTATCTCAAATTTTCAATAATGATTTTGTTCGAACCACGGGACAAACACTAATAATGAATTAACACGTGTCCAGTTCGTATATTTATTTCTGTTCGAATATAATATCTAAAATTGATATTGAAGAAATACATTAAGACTTGAAACAGTTTAAAGTTATTTAGTTTTTTTTGCAATTAATAAACGCAATTACGGAATGATTGAATGCTAAATGTATAACAAAAATATTAATAATACCAAGTGAAAAGTTCTTTGTCATGGAATCGCTTTATCATAATTTACAGTTCGTGAAATTGATGAAATATTCATGCAATGATACCAGCTGCTACTCAATAACAGATGGAGCCACACGATATGACCAGTATGCCTGTAATAGTTGCCTAAATATTCATACCTGCTGTTAGCAATTGAACAACAGATGTCACAACCCAACATTGTTGGCATAACTGTACCATACATAGATGGTATCTCAGATCTAGTCTTTAACGGTTTTTTGACAATTTACATATTATATAGACAATATAGAGTATATAATATTGTATGTACGAGTATGTTTAAAAATGTGTTTTCGGGACTTCTCTGAAAGAAACATCACATTCCAGTGGGAATCTCGCCAGAGGCTAGGCATAAGTAGGTCGTCAGTCGACCATAACAATATACTTAAATGTAAAACATATTCTTTGACCACTTTACAACAACTCCCTATAAATAAACACCTTCGTTTGTATCGTTCTTCTATTCGTACTTCTTCGCACCCAAAGTCGTCTTAATTACCACTGTGTAGGCGCAGTGTATTTACTTTACATGTATAATAAAATGGTTGGTGTAAATTGAAATTTTGTGTCTGATAGTAGAACTTTATGTTATTTGAGAAGGAAAAATATGCAGTGCTCGAATATTACAACGATTCTTGTTTAATCTACGAATAAATTCGAACTCCGAACGGTTAACCAAAATAGCTGGAGGGTGAGATTTGTTCGAGAATCGCACACTCAATTTCAGTACTCTTACACTATTCCCAGCATCTGTTTTGCTGTTGTGCTGAATATTCAATATTGAATAATAAAGTATAAATGTATATTTAAGCTGTTGAAGTGACAATAATTACTTTTCCGTTTTCCATTTTACATACTTTTCCATTTGAGTAGAATTCAATATAATTCAGTCAGATATCTGCCAATATTATTAAAAATTATTCATAAAAATCAATGTAAATATATTTTATTCTGTTTGTAACAGCACTCTATTATTTAAACTACCTTAGTTAACTCTAACTTCGTTAGATAAAGATATCGATCAGATTATTATCGTTATAGATCCTAAAAGTGCTTTAAGAATTTATGATTGACGGATTGACTTCTAACTCGTATCTCCATCAATACATATATGACAAGCGTTGTAGATTTTGTTTGAAGTCTCCGAATGTCACAGGAGAGATCTGCTTCTTGGAGTAGAATGTGAAAAAAAACTTCAAAACTCATAACAAACGAAAAGTATTATAGTAAATCTCATCTTAACGATATACATTTTTGTATACGAATAAAGGTAATCAATCTTATATTGATTAATCATAAGATTTGGTTGGGATCATATTGTTGCTAACTTTGTATCGAGCGAAAAGTAACTGAATTACAAATTCATTACCGTGCTTACTATAAAGAGTTTTAACGCAAATTCGACGCAGTAATTCTGTAAATATATAAAATGATAATATATACAGCGTAAACAAATATTCTATGCTATAAAGAAAACAATTCGAAGCCAAGAAGCAGGTTAGCTTAAAATCCGCATTGCGAAAAATTATAGCCGAGGGAGCGTAGAGGGGTGGATATTCTACCTGAAGGCTAAATTTTATTGCCGCGCCATTTCTAACAGTTGCATTGATAGTGTTTCAACTGTATGTTACCTTTTTACCTGCCTACAGCGTTGTGGACGAGGGAAAATAACTTTACCTGCCCACGTCTGTGTCTGTACAACAATCTTAGTTCAAAATACACTGGAATGACTTTAATGTTGTGGTGTTAAATTTTATTTGGCCGTCAATGCTGTATTTACGGTATACGGCGTTATTTTGTACATTGTTACGCTATGAGGTATATATATTATATACGTTTTATGTATGCTTCTTTACATATGATTGAAATTATAACGTTACAGCTGCATTTGAGAAAATGTAAAAGAAAAACTGAAGCACATTCGATATACATTAAAAACTGGATTGATTACACATAATTTATCCGATTGGTCGCGATGAATAGTTATTACGTCAATTAATTAGAAAATATTGACGCGTATAACATTTTCTTTACATGATTCGAATTGTAACGTGAACGTAAAAAAGTTATAATTTTTAATAGTATGGACTTAAACTTAAATTGAAATCCGCATTGCGAAAAATTGTAGGAGCGAAGGGAAGCCAATATTCCACCTGAAGGCTAAGTTTTATCGCCGAGATATTTCTGACGATTACTACATGTAATGTAATATTGATGGATACCTTCTTACTTTGGAATGAAATAAAAAAAATGCCGTATAAAATATAAATAAATTCAATGAAATTATCTTGCCATTTCAAACTGCTTTAGGTTGATCAATACGAACTGAAATAAATTGAGAATGAGGTTCGATTTCTTCCGTCTTTATTAGATTTGACTAAGGATAGCGCATTCGAAATATGGTAGAATTACTCGATATGAATATTGAACAGCTAAGAACAATATTGCTATGGATCCTTCGTAAATACAGTGACCGTATTTTATTACACGCCAAATATATCATTGTTTTTTTGTTAAGGTACATAAAGCAAAGTAAAATTATTGTGAATAAACTATCCGTCTAAAATATTCTACTCTGTTGTTAACTTGACCGAATTTTTTTTAGAACATTTTGAAAACGTTCAGAGGCTAGTGAAAACAGATTTGACGAAATCGGACCTGTTAGCTGAGTCGATGTTGGAAATCGATTGAAGTCGGATACTGTCATGGAGCCCTATTGGTAACAATTGGATCGGATAGCAGTATCCGCCTCCAATCTGGATGAATATTTCATCCTTCACTTTATAGTGCCAAAGAAAACTAACAAAGCGACTGATAAATTATAACAAAATCTCGAATTAAAGTTGATTTTATAAAATATTACCATGTAATATTTGAGTAATTAATTCACCTGTTATATTATTTTAGTATCACTTTTATCGTAAAGATAACATAAAGTGCATGAAATAATAATTTTCCAGTCAATTCGGATGGCAGAAGGATAATGGAAATATGGGACGGATATGAAAAAACATAAACAAAGTATTTAATTAATCATAAATTAGACATGATAAATTACACGTCTTGACATAAATAACATACAACCAAATGTTACGAAAACATGATCAACATGATATATGTAGGTATATATTTGTTGAGTAATGCAGTCAACACTACTGCACTCCTGCACTAAAATGACGGTTAGTACTAATGAGCGCCATTTGATCCACCCAATCAAGTTACCAATGGATGCATTATGAGAAACAGAGATGAATGGAGAGAGAAATGTACCTTACATCTAATTTACCCTTCATTTACATTTACTTCAGCTTTAGGAGTAGACTGTTTTTAAAATTGCTACTTCAGCTGAAGTTATCAATAATATATTCTCATCATCAGCCATGGTATAGTCCGCCCTTAGTAATGTAGTCTAAACGTTAAATAATAATTATAACTTTTCAACATCTGGATTTTACAGTTTAGAACTTCCTTGAACTCGAGCTTCAACCGGAGATACCGCCGCAATCCACTTTCGATTGAGACCAGGGAGAATGTGGATATTATTTGACACTGGGTTTTTCAGTATACCAAGGGTTACACCGAGCACTTCATTCTTAGTAGTGTACATACGTCAAAACTATTGCATTTCGGACCATTCGCATACATTTGAATTTACAATTATATTTTAAAAAGTATATAGGTTTTAATTATCACATATTGTTTTCGACATGAAATATTTCTCACTTGTTTTTAAAGGACGCATCAGGTTACGTTGCTAAAATGGGATTAACACGAATATATTCTAGAGCTATATTTTTGTTCATTTCAAATGCTCGTTCTCCGCAAGGGTGACAGAGCTCGCCTTGAAAATACTTTTGGAATTTGACTGCAATATTTAAATGCTGCGAATCGCTGGTAAATTGAATTTCACAGTTGTTAGATTTATATTTGTGATGGTCTTCCTTTTTTTTATAACCATCATATTGGACAATTGAATTGAATTGAAGAAAACAGATGAATTACCTAGACGTCTGGTGTTAGCTAAAGTCGCTAAATTGTGTAAAATAATCCAAGATTCAGGAAACTCAACTGCCACCGCTTACTTTATGAAGTGGCGGACCCTGGTTTATTATTATTTACTTATTGGTTTATCGGCAAAGAAATTTTAATAAAATTTTGACAAATGATGAAAAGTGGATTTATTGCATTGATTCTGTAAAGCAGTAAAAATCCTATAGATAGGTCTTGGATGGTGACACCAAGGCGCATAATGATAAAGCTGCGATAGGCGAAAAGTGTGGCAAAAAATGCTATTGCATTTTAAACTAAGATGCGTTTTGCCAGTATTGTCCCACTAGATGACCAAAGGACAGGGAATGCATACGCAAGAGCTTATCTGTCCACCATTCTTCAGCAAGTTTGCTGAAATTGACCCAGATGTCTCATTCTCTCCCAACACACTAATGCTTTGAAACAAAATATTTTTATGATCTCAGGAAGTGGAGCTCGTGATTCATCATAAGTAGAATCCCGACTTGACCCATGTGATTTCTAATATATTTTTTCCTCGTATTAAAGACAAAATTACGGAAATTTAATTTGCTAGTCTGGAACAGACTGTGGTATCGATCAAGAAACTCATAAATAAAATACCTTCAGATAAGATTACGTTCTGTTTGGTAAAATGATTTGAACGAATGCTTTTTAATGCAACGAAGAAGATATTAAATAATACAATCTTTATTAATCGGTAACGCAAACCTTTAATTTTTGTACCGTGCATACCTGTGATACAATTGATTCATTTGACCATAAAATATTAAAAATACAAAGCAGTGCTGAAATTTACATTTAAAATAGACACATTTTAAATGGAAACAATTATTTAGTACAATTTGTGTTTGCAAAGATTACACTTCAGTTTTAATGAAAGCTTCGTCCTTGATAAGTGCGCAAGTTGGCTTGTTTGAGGTATAAGTTTGAATAATGTACAACTCTTATTATTTTTCGTGTTCCAGACAGTACTTCAAGAACGGAAAATGACGTCTCAGCGGATAGGGAGGTTTACGGCGCCATTTCTGCGAGCCCGACTGTTTCGACACGAGTTCTTTGGCGGCGTCTTTAACACTCCCTTGAGAGTTCATTTATATATTCGCAACACGGAGGCGGCAATAAAACTGCGTTATCCCGGTCATTATTTAGTCATCGCCCGGCCTCTCCGCCCCCGTTGAGAAATAAAATGCAACTCAATGAGTCTCGGATCCGCCTTGCAATTTCGTGCACTGGATGCTTTAACGACTAGTGCAGAATTTTGTATTGGTTGTTAATGATATGTTCCGCACAATTCAATATAGTATTATACGAGTACATATACCTATTATACATCAACGTGTTAATGAGACAAATAAAAATATATACGAATATAACCTTTATGTGATATAGAGATTATTACTACATATATCACTAAAAAGTCTATATACATTGCAAGAGCACTGCGATATATACAAAAAAACGTCACATGTTACATATATTTTACACATACATATTACATATATGTACAAGTATATACATATGCATATGAATGTACTTGTATATGATAAGAGACTAAATAACACATCATTTTTCAAAATTATCCGGACTATATAAATACACAGTTCCTTATTTAATCATTACCGAAGTAAATGACATACAAAAATTAAGAGTAAAATTATTTCGCAAAGTTGAAATTCATCTCGTTTCTCCAATAACATGAACCATTAAGTCCTATTTTAAGGTTGGATTTCATACTTATAGAAATTTAATTTTCTAACTAATGCGGATATTTGGATAATATTTGATGAAATGAATTGGATCTGATTAATTTCTCGGTGAATCTAAACACCAGAAAATTTTAACTAAACTGTATTGCACTTGAAACAAATGAAAGCTTTCCACACATTTCGATGAAAGCACTTATGTTCGGTGATGGTTTCACAACTTGTGACATTTTTTATATTGAGAGAGATACCAACGAGAATCTTTAGTAATGCCGCTAAGGTCAGCGGTCAGCTTTCCGAGCTAGCCATTTTACGACGTGGCCCCGGGCGCCGCCGCTAAATCTCCTTATTTATCCGGAAAACATAAACCGTAGTCTGGGCAAAAATTAATTGGCCTCCGCGCTTTCTTGTCGCATTAGGTTCAGCCGTTTTATTGTGGCGGCTATATGTTTGCGGGTATTGATAAACAGGGTGTTTACGGGGCTGGATAGTCCTTTTAATTACCGTGTGAGAAGTAAACGCGTCTTAGGGAAAACAAGGTCGAAGGTGAAAGGCGGTGTTAGAGGCTAGTTTACGCGATGTGTTTAGGATAATAGGTTTCAGTGGTTTTATTAGTCACTGTTTCATTGTCTGAGCGGGGAAATATTGGAAGATTTCGTTTTGGTGACAATTCTATCAGGGATTAAGATTATTATTTTATTATATTCGTACATTGAGAATAAAAGTCTATATACATACATGCGTATATCATCTTAACTATATATATTTTTATCTTAGCAAGTATTATGATATGCTCTTTGAATAAGTAACCTTAGTGTAACATTAAATGGGGAAATCTTAATAAAATTTGCTATTGGCTGCATTGTCTGCGGTTTAGGTTTCGCATCGCAGCGTGTTTTATATATATATAACACAGTGTTTTGTTTTTTTACTTTTATGAGAGGATCAAATTTAGCGTGATACTCAAACGGAGGGATCATAGCCGTCGGACACAGCAAATGTTTGCGCTGCTGTTCGTAAACCTGGCATTGTTTGTTTCTAGGAAGCAGAATAAATTCTGAACCTTATTATGTATAGTTAAAGCTCGTTCTTCAGTTTATTCCGTTTGAGTTGCATTCTGTGAGCAACATTGGCTCACGCGAAGCGGTTTTATCCTAGTCGCCATAAAAGACGTGGCTCTCACGTTACTCCTCTTACGATGCTCCCAACAACGGACGGACACACTTCATTAGTGCCACGTTCCTTGCCACGTCGATGAACAGTAAAAGATAAACAAAAATATTCTTGTGGCAAAACTGAAAACGACGCCGAGTTAACATCGCTGAAAGCTGAAGATTGAGTTCAAACTAAACAAAAGCCAATGTTTACTTGAGCGGAGCTAACACTTGTGCTTACATGACACGTTTCGTATAGGAAACATTGGAACAATGAGTCTGCACCAAAGATCGCACATGCGGCCTCTTTCTATTGCCAACAATAGAACTGATGAGATTGGAGATGCTCCAGCTTCGAACACCTGACTTTGTGAACTTAAGATTGCGCTGTAGGTTTTGTTCAGCGTCCAAATTTAAAAATAATATTTTCACGTATATATCCATGCGATCTAGGCGGAAATTGGAGCAATTGATAATTTGAATAATGGACGCAATACGCTAATTTCTCTTCAGATTTCTGTATGCAAGCATCGTAATGCAATCTGTTGTAGTATTGAGTGTCCTTTGTTAAAGTTAGGCCAATAGTACATTATAGTTAGGCCCGGTTAGGCATGTCCCTTTGTTTAGACACCATATCACAGGCAGCAGTGATCCGTAGCGATGGCCGAGTAATCCCGGCTAGAGGCTTTGTCTCACGTCCAGCTTACTTTTATTACCGTGCCTGCATGGCGAAATAAAACAAAATTGGCGAGAATTTATGGCCCACAACCCCAGTATGGCTAGTGGGGTGGAAAGTTTTCAATTTGAAACGAATAACTTGTTTGTCTCCCGTAATAAGGAGGGTTTTGTAGCGGGCAATAAGGGGCCGCAATGGCTGTCGCGGGCTTACTTAAAACTACTTTCTTGGTTTTATTACCTAAGTGCGGCGGATAGAAGTGTTTTCAGCCTAAGCCACTAGGTGTCGCTACCTACTTCCTACCATCATTGTAACTTATGTGCCAGTATTGTGTGTTAATGTTTGCCAATGAAATAATATTGCCGGATAAAATTGTATAACGTTTTATTAGTATAAATTAGCTTTATTTAAAATGTGTAATAATTAATTTTAAATTTAACTTTTTAATTTCAATTTCATATTAACTTTTTGTTGCGCATTTGAGACATCGATTTGCGCTGTACAAAGTAAATACCCTATTTATTTTTAATTAATTATTAACTGAAAATTTTATCGCAAGTTTATAAATTATTTAGATATTCTACGTTATTGGTAATCGAAATATTTATAATACAATAGTATCTAATGCAGTAAAGAAAACAGTTCATACATTTTATTCACTTGCTTCTGTATTCCTGATTCCTGATAAATATATTTATTCATTATTTCCTGGAAATCCTTGTTAAGAGACAATCAGTCGACACGTCTGTAAAATTCTGACAGAGGCAACTCCATTTTTGTATGTGGTATAAATTCTTCCTTTGCATATGTGAATGTAAAATTAATTAAAGTTATAAGATATGACAAGAAATTGTGATGTACCAAAATACTACTTCATTCACAAATAATTGAAATCAAATCGCCACTGACATTGTTTAAGAATTTTTAGTAAGTGCCATCATACAGAGTTTTTATATTTAAATTAACAAAGTACAACCTTTTCTAAAAAACTCTCCCGGCGAGAATTAGTTAAAAAATGTAACAGTTTATTTTGATGTAACATTTTTGTAATAAAATATAGAGAACAATATTGTGGCCCTAAATAATACTTGAATATCTCATTCACGTTCTGTATTCATTTTTCCGTGGAACGAACAAAGTTATGAATAGCGTTCGAGTCCGGAACCCATAATGGCGGGGAGGGCATTTGTAGTCGTGACGTTAACAGGAACATAACGCTTCTTCAGGTAGCAAATTGAATGTTAAAACGCGTTACTTGCCCCTAACTGAATAAGTTATGAGGGCGGAGCTATTGGTAATGAAACTTGAATGACCTCGGGCGTGTAGACGGCCGCGGGATGGAATTTCCGTGTTTACGTAACTCCACCGTCGGTTTATTCTGTTGCCTTAAGTACCACTTCTGAGCGTAAGCAGCCTTTAAAAGAACATGGGTATCACTCGGTGAATACCCATGTGTGGTTTTTATGACGAACCGCTCAACCTGCGCTGTCCTTTTCATTCCTTTCATAAAGATGGGACGTTGTATTGTTTTGCACTTAGGACTTGATTTTGCTTAATACTTGAATGACGTCTTAAGATT
>DVPR01000431.1:0-14048 GCA_018239345.1 Oxynetra stangelandi
TGGCCCGTTGGTGCAGTTGTTAGTGAACCTGACTGCTGCGCCGAGGGTCGTGGGTTCGATCCCCACCCAGGACAAATATTTGTATGATAAACACATCTATTTGTTCTGTGTCTGGGTGTAAAATAAAAAAAAATATCTGTATAAGTATATATTTATATGTATATATGTAGTTTATCAGCTGTCTGGTTACCATAACATACCATTACATATCATAGCAAAATGTTGGTACCTACTTTGGGATCAGATGGCCGTGTGTGGAAGTGTTCCAAGATATTATTATTATTATCCAAAGATATTAAGGGGAGGTACAAAATAGAATATCTAAATATCTTAGAATTGTCTATTATATTCCCAAAAGCGTGCGCAGTCTGCCAAACCGTGCTTGATTAGAATGACAGAATATGGGCCTTGACCTTTCTCATTCAGAGAGGAAATAAGTACAAAGGCTGAAAGATTATGTTGGTGATGTGTTATGCACGTCCAGCCCTTACCACAACGCCACTCTTTTTCAAGTCTTACGATAATAACCGGGATTAAGTACGTAGTGTGGCTTCCGTACCGTGGAGAGGTTCGTCAAAATGTTCACTAACGGTCTCTGTATAAGTGCCGACCGCGCGCTATGTTGCTTACAGATGGGTCCCAATTCTGTAACCACACCAGGAATAATGCTCTCACAGGAATATAATTTTATTTCATCCATTTTGCTATATCCTTTGGCTATTTACTTTCATCTTTGTCTCAATGCAGTTACAAACTAAACACCAGGATGCGTTTATACGTATTCTACTTATGTATATATTAGATATTGTCTGGTAATCAAAATGAATAATAATAATAATTAATATCTTGGGACAATTCCAGACACGGCCAACTGAATGTAAAGAAGGTACTTAGGCAGTTCTTGTGTTGTGTATTTTAACCAGACGGCTAAAAAGCTACATACACATTTACAAATACATACGTAAAAAGATATTTTTTACATGTAGACACAGAACAATGCTTATCACACAAAATATTTGTCCCGCATGCGGATCGAACCCACGACCCACAGACGGGGAACCACTATACCACATTCCTGTAAAGAAGGAGCAAGGTGACACTGACCATTCGGGAAACGGTAACAACAATCTGCAAACGTAAACCGGCAGGGAATAGAGACGGTTTTGTATGCTCGAATAAGATGAAAGCTGGAATGCATGTTTGCAGTGGCGGCACATAGAACGGAATTCGCGCTAAACGGAATATTAAAACCCCCTTCCCCTTTTTTCCCATTTTCCAAAACGTTTCAAATGTCTGCAGGACACTCCAGAAACGTTCGTTGAACGAAGGAATGTTCGTATACGAAAATAATAAACTTTTTTCATACACTTACATTGTGTAATTTTTAGGATAATTATTTTTCTTAAAGGTCTTTACCAAATAGGTCGGGCACTAGAGGATGGGGGAGTCAAGAGCCTCCGAAACCGACGTGTATGTATGATGCGACTGATGAATGTAGACGAAGCGCGTCAGGTTTGCAAGGATAGAGATGTTTGGCACTCCGTGCTCTCTGCCCGCTAGGGATCGGGCGTGACGGTTATTTATTTATTATTATTTTTTTCTTATCGCCATTTTAAAACTTTATGTTTGATTAAGTTATCTTATATATTGAAAATGTCTAGGTAATTGTAATGATTTCTAATTTTATTGCAATTGTAATTTACAAACAATTTTTATTGTATATACATATTTATATACTGCAGCATTTTTCTCATATGCATACATAATAGTTCCAGTTAGAACCACAATAAAATGTTTAACAGTCCTCATTTTTTGGATCAATGATCAGTGAAATTTCAGTTTACGTTACGTTTATATTATTACATGTCGCGAGTTCGCGCAAATCACGATAATAATCGTTAATAAATTAATTAATATCTTGGGACGTCTCTGGGCATCATTGATTTTAAACTAGCCAGTGTCTGCGCAATGACAATCAGGCAGCTGGTAAACTATATATATGCATATTAACATAGATACGTTTTGTATACCCAGAGACAGAACAAATGCACCTTACCATACAAACAACATTTATCCCGGATGATATCGAACCCGTGACCTTTGGCTCAGTAGTCAAGTTCACTAATCTCTGCCCCAACAGGTCAGTCGTTAGTGTGGAGTATATAATAATTTACATCTCACTCAATCGTGGAATCCCGTCCCGACCTACGCGCCGTCCCAACGGCGTTATGACGACGTTCATAAATTTTACCTGTATTCTATCTCTGTTATAACTATTGCGCAAAAATTATCTTTAAATTGTTAACTCTTGACAATTTTAATGACACTTAGATGGCGCTATTAATTATAATGTTGTTTGGATAACTAGCGGATATAAAATTCTTGCTATACGTTAGGTAATATAACTATTTAATATATGGTTTTTATGTCAAGTCTGTCTGTCGCCTAAAGACACGTGTACTCGTGATATTAGTTGCACACTACAAAACTGTGTTTATTTTATGCATTTGGAAAACTTCTTGCTGTGTCTATCCAGATACACAGAGTATTGGGAATAATAATCATCAACAACTCTTTTATTTGTCCACTGTTGGACATCAGCCTTTTCGCAAAATGAGAAAAATCACAACCACAGTTCATCACGCTGGCCAAGTGCCGGTAACCAGATTCCACACGTCTTAGAGAACATCATAAGGAACTCTAAATCTTACAGATTTCCTCACGATGCTGTCCTTCACCGGTACCTCTAGTGATGTTACAACCTTCACAATGCACATAGATAGGCTTATAAAAAAGAGGTGAGCGCACGTTTTAAAGCCCAGGACCCCCTGGGCGGAGCTCTGGATTCTAATGCACTACGCCATCACTGATATTACCGTACAGAAACATATTATTAAGCAAATAAAACTGTGCATATTACATAAAACAGTAAAACAGATCATTATAAACATTAGTATAATACACATATAACGTGGAATCATAACGACGATCCCACATAGGTATTTTTTTCAACTTATTATTACAAAACTCTATTTCGTTGATGTGTGAGCTAACAAAAGCTATTATAAATGTAGCGCACATCCGGCGGGCAATTAGAAAAGCTCATATGACTCGCAGTGCAACTGCTCACATTTATTTATTCACATTTCAAATGAGAGAGTAGACTCAGGGCTGAGTGCAGATAGGTTGACCATGTTATATTTGCGATCGGGACATTACTTTTCTATTGATGGGACAAACGAAACGTAACATTTATTCATGGTTATAAGAAGACATCGTCGCGGACTCAGTGATTTGTTTTAGCGATATAAAGTCGACGTCAGTTGGTAGACAATTTTCGTTCACTCATTCTATGCCTTTATATTACACAAGTTATTAAAAATTTTACCTTATTCTATTTTATGAGGTTCACTAATTTACAAACCATAATACAAACGTAATGCACCAGCACTCATCGATAAACATTGCGTAAAGTGAATAATATATCTTAGTAGCAAAGGTGCTTGAATATTAAAAATATTTTATAATTTAATTATTATCTAATATTTTTATTTATTGTTTTTTATTTCACAAACAAAACATACGTGACACATACGTATACACATACGTATTCAAAATAACGGCATGAAAATAGAGCATATTTCTTTAATTATATTTATTTTTAATAATTGTATAAAATACAAACTTACCCCTCTATTAAATAACATGTTTTTAATTACATCAAAATTAATTCAATTATTTTTTTATATAATTACCTTCTAAAATGTATTTCAGCTTTATATAACAAAGGCGTCTACAATAATATTGAAAATTATTTCATTTTTTATATAATATTTCAGCTACATAGAGTTTTTATACAATTATATTATATTTAAGGCCATAAACAGGACAGCTCAGTGTCCGAATGACATGTAAAATCATCTGTATTGTGCCGTTAATTTTAATATATATTACGTACTTTATTTACAATATCCATCCGTCATAATAAGCGCGAGTGGTATTCCTCGCGGACCTATGGCTGAAGCCCGCAATAACGAGCATTTTGTTGAGTGTCCCTGTATACACCGTGAATATATATCATTGGATTGAACTGGCGGCGAGCTCGAAAATGTATTGTCGCACTATCTAAATATGCGTTGAATCGCACTGATAATTGGTATTGGGTAATGAAGCATCGTGTTGATAATTTGAAAACTGTTCGAATTCCACTCGACAAATACTAAAAGTTTCCGAGCAACGGGTAAAAGTAAAATTGTTTTCCAACTTCGCCTTTGATGTACGGAATGCCTTTAATTGAAATGTGCCTCTGTCGTAGTTTGCAGTTAGCCCCGCCACACAGTCGGTTCACTGAGAGAACCAAATATTGGTTTATGAACGAATTATTTTTTCCTATGAACGAACGTCAAAGCTCAAAGAATTTCATCCAGATATTTATCGTATTCTCTATCGAAATATAATCTGACTTTATTATCGATATGGAAATTTTAATTTTTGTTAATGAGACAGGCCAGTATTTTCTAATTAGGAAGCAATAAAAATAAGTTAAATGGTTTTAAGCACGCGTTACTCTTCAGAATTTCTTGAGTTCATTGCGTAGGTGTAAATTTGACGGGATAGCTGGTATCTCGGATATAATAAATAATAGAAAGATAAGCGGCATAAGCAATAGATCGCATCGCCAGTGGGTGGCAGTCCAGGGCCAGTGTTGTTTGATCTTTGTCAGTATATAATGAAGAAAATTTATCAGTGATACGTATAATTCATTCTAGCTAGAAGGAGGCAATTGCTTTTTGTATAACCACCTTTTTCCCGTAATGTCTTTGTCCTAATACATAAGCAAAAACATAAATACCAGTAATCTCGATAGATATTTAAATTATTCATATCCCTAATAAACTAAATAAAGCGATTTATAAGACCTAGAGCTAAGAAAACTTAATTCAGTTCAGTGCAATTGAATTAAAACGACTGGTAGTCCGACAATCTGAATAACAGGGAGTTTGAACTGAAACATGTCATCGCATATGTGATCTTAGATAAGATACCACTAAGTCAGTTTAAGGTTCAAATTTCACACATGATAATTGTTAGTGTTTTTTTACTCCATGACAATTATAACCAGACACAACAACAGTATGAGCTGTGTCTAGGGTCTGGAGCGTAAATTTATCGAATTGAGTATCTATGTATTAAAAAAAATTATTTATTTAACAAATGTCAGCCCCATTGCAAATACTGTTCAATTTGAAATCAGATAGCCTCATGTGAAGTTGACTGAAGAAAATATTATTAGATATTAATTGAATCTACATATAAGAAGCATCGACTTCTTATCATCGACTAACTTGCTCATAAATTTTTCTATACCAATAGCATAGATAAGAAGTCACAGAATCACCATTAAGGAAAGAGATCTTCCAAAACTGGTGATGCTGTGCAAATCGTGGGTGCACATCAAAGTTTGGATATGAATAGATAAATGTTTGACATGATTAATAAACAAAGTGAAGACGGACGTTAATGGTGCTACGGTAAATGTTTTAAGACGTTGCTTTCTCTCGATAATTATCTGTTTCGGTCTTAACTGAACAGTCATGTTGTTTAACCGTCTGTTCTTGTATTACACCACTGCTGTGCAAGAGGCTCTTTGTGAGACCGTTAAGCTGTTAATGTGGTAACGTGGGCGAAGTGACTTTATTCTCAATTATTAAAATGCTATTCAAATCGTGCTAATAATAACCAATACGCAGTGGGTTGCCGAATATAATATACTTACATATACTATTTCTAGTAGATTTGAGCCAAACTTGTTAATTCGTTTCCACTAACGCTATGCTATAATAAAATAAAGTTTTTGTCTATTACGATTTGCATAGCAAATATTAAAGCGAATATTTCGTAATGTTAATTAAAATTTTGTTTTTATAGTATCCAAGAGGAGGTATTATAATTTTTTTATCGGAATTTAAAGTGGGAATTATAAGTGTTTTAAATGTTAAATATTAGTGACTATAACGGTGAAGGAAACTGAGGAATCCTGCACACTTTAGTTCTCTGTAATGTGACAAGTCCACCAACTCGCATTCGATCCGTATGTCAGATTTTATTATTATTCTCATTGTAACAACAAAAACGGGTCGATACTGATGATATAATGTGCGCGTTCTATCAATATATATTACTGCTCTAATAAAATACCTTGTTCAACTCACTCAATAAACATACATATGTGCCTATTAAAAATTACACTCATCTAGCAATGATAAAACTGTCATTTACTTTAATAGTCTAAGGAATGTCGATGTTATTAGAGCCCTGCAAATGGACGCCACCCGGTTTCTGATTGATTTTAATAATCACACACGAGTGATGAATTCGTCCTTCCGGTGGAATGAGTGTGACAGCAAGCTCGCGTGACCGAGCTCCTGGTGAGCGAATGCCATTCGTTTCACTTATTAGTTCGCGATGCTCAGATTGTTTGTGATATGAACACGTCTGAAGTGTATCAATGTTTTCAATACCACATTATTGGTATTTAGGATTTTACATGAAATATTGGTATACTTGTAATGTTAGGTAGGCGCTTTTGTTCAATATTTTTAAATGAAATGTTAAATAAGTTTAATTATTATAATTAATATATTTTATTTGAAATATCATGCTGAGCATTTTATAAATTCATATTTGTAATCACGTCAAAGTTAGATCACAATAATTTTCAATTATAATTAAGCTACAGATGAAAAATTCTTAGCCTATTCCAATAAAAAGCCATTTGTAATTAATAATATTTAGTGTTCGATCATCGATTCCGTAAAATTGCGAAATATTTTCAAATACTAATTTAAGTACCGTTTGTACAACACGGCACCCAGAGATGCACTATATTTACATAGCTAAATCTACATGTCTAAATTATGACTTTAATTATTATTATATCACTTTGGTGTAAGTACATACATACAATGTAATTTATGACATAATTTTCCTTGTTAACGATTACTGCTTACAGGGTAAGACAGAAGACAATATACACGCATAATTATTTAAACGTGAGATATATATATATATATATATATATTTACTTCTTTGCGGAAATCTTATAAACATAGTTATCAATAATTTACTGTTGCGATGATGCAGTGGTTAATGAACCTCACTGCTAAGGGACTGTGGGTTCGATCCCTACCCAGGACAAATACTGTTTTAGCCATCTACTTACCATAACACAGGCACCGCTTAAGTGCCTACTTTGGGGTCACATGGCCGTGTGCGGACATGTCTTAAAGTAGTTATTTATATATTACTTTTTTTTAGTAATATAATGTATATGCCTCAGTAATCACAATAGACAGTTCCCTTTAAAAATGTCTATTGAACCAAGTGGGTGCTATATGAGTAAACGTTGATAAGCCCGACCAAATTTGGCTTAAGCCAATTAAAAAACGTTTTATCGTCAGAACCTTTTTCATTTTTTCGAAACGAATTGAGTGGTCTCTTTGGCATTAGCATAAAAACACAATTAATTTACCGGCCGTCCAAACTTCTGTGTACCAGCCGCCGTGACTACTGTCTTTGCTCGACTGGAAGAGTGATGTTATGAAGCTCGTAAATTACTTTTAAGTCTAAACATGCAATTAACTTATACTGATTGGATTTAATTGCTGATTAATAAGCCCATGAATATGTTAATACTTCTTAGTATACATTAATTTTATAATATACTTCCAATACTAATCATATGTAGCCGGTTTCAATAAGAGTGTTTGTATTAAATTATATTTGTTTTATTTCCAAATTGTACTGATAAAATGCATGCAGTGTAACGCACGTAAAAAATATAAAATGGCCGATCCATTGTTGTGTTTGTGTGTAACTCTCACCTCGTCCTGTGATTTCTTAAATCATTTTACCTACTCTGTCTACATATACTTAGTCGCTGCCTATATGGTGCGTATTCATTTAAAAGTATTAAGAATACAGTTAAAACAATGTTTCTAACGATTGTTGGAGTATTTGTATACATGCTTGTAATACACTCAGACGACACTACGAACAATGTAGTCGACACGAATTATATACATACATTAAGGGTAAGGTTACAGAAATGCTCGTATGTATACGGTACAAATATTTGTGTGTGCACAAGCATTCGTTCTGTGTCTGGGTCTAAAAACATCTATAATTTAATATTCATATGTACGTATGTGGGAAACTACATCTGGTTACCGAGACGAGACGACCCGAGACTAATGTATCGGCGTCAAAATATTTGTATCGCATTTACTCGAAAAAATTATGTAGAGAATTTTTCACTCAAACTTGTATTATATTTCACGAACAGTCCGGCCGTTTTACTTTCTCACTTGCTATACATACCTGTACCTGCGCGCAGCTTGCTTTTACAGTATATATTTTTTTGTAATTACATAGAAATGGAAAACAAATTTCCGGCGCCACGCAGCTACTTTATGGCCGCTTGTGAATCTGAATAAATAAATTAATTTATTTCGTAATAGGCCGACGTGGGTGCGAACGCGAAATGGTTATGTATTGCCTATTAAAATTCTGTCATAAAAATGTTATCTCGTATTTATTACGGCGAGATGGTGGCAATTCGGTGGTTCGAAAGCCACGGTTTGAGTGTTTCACCTTTATTAATTGATATAGCCTTTTTGGAATAACTTTAACGGAGCCACGTTTGCAAACATACGGTTGTTTTTATAGTTTTTTATGTTTCCTTGTGATGATTACATTAAAAAAACGATTGATTGAATGTTTTCTTGAAGTACTTATACTGTTCCATTACAATGCTTTTTATATTTAATTCATGTCTCTTGTTTTAAAATGTTTAGTATTTTGAATACACGCCGTGTCCACTCACAATATTGATTATCCTAGAACTTGAGTACTAGGTTGAGTACTTAAGTAGGATCTCAAAAAAGGCACATCTGTATAAATATACAACCTTAATGCAAAGTTTTGAAGAGTCAATTGAAGGAGGTTGGGGGCCAAACAAAATCTACGTAGGGGAGCGCCTTCACAAAATGAGATAGGACCGCGTTAGGTTACAATAATAACGACTTAGTAATTTTATGCAAGAATATATCGTTTCATAAACTGAACTTTATGTATACTAGCCGTAGATCTATTTTCCTATATTAATTAGTGAGCATGGAAGATAGGATTCAGCAGAAACTTGAGCGAAAAGGTCGTTGGGAAGTCAAATATTGATTTTGAACTCAATTATGCAAATAAGGTCTACTCCGCAATTTTGCGTACAAAGACTTGGGGATTTAAAGTCTGTTAAGATGACAAGCTACAGGATTCCCTTTGAATAATAACAACCTTATGTTTTTCTTTTTTTTTTTATGAAAAATTTAGGCTAATAAGGTATAAAACGAGTTTTTTTTGTACAGCAGCGTTGTATAATCTACCTTATTTTTGTCAACCTCACCTCGGAATAATACATAAGGCATTTGCCAACGTATAAAGATTTTAAATCACCACGCTTCCCATGGTATTACTGAGCAAAAACAATGCATTCTTTTTCGCAAATAAAAGAGCAGCGCGATTGTGATTCTGTTCATGAAATAGAACTGATAGCTTAACAAGCAGTCTGCATGCGATGATACTGGGTTTATATTGCAAAATAAAAACTGAGTACAATTTCCGCAAATTCATAAGACTGTTTTGAGTTCCGCGTACTTGATGCCACTGTATCAACGAACATTCACCGCGATTCAAGTTTAAATAGCGGGGGGTTGGGGCAAAAAATTGCGGTTTTAAATAACGATACAACGGATTCAATGGTTGATTTTGCACATGCACTCCTTTGTCCAACACAGTAAGGGTCAGCGGAAAGTAGCCCTTTAGTAAGACTTTTGTGGTGATTTCATTCGAATAGTGTGTTCGTATAAGCGTGAGGTATTGAAAAGGGTATGTAGAATGAAAGCCAACGCCGGCAGGCACGCGTTCGAACCATTTTTGTGTGCACCTGCAGTTAGTTCTGGTCTGGCGCATAATGAGATTTATTTGTAAAGGAATATTTTTTTTTTCAATTTTATTCGCAACTTGCACTTGAATTGTGATGCGTGTAAGTACTTCACTACTTGTTACCCGCGAATTCGTTGTCCTGGGAAGTGAATTTTTTCATCTCTTTATAGTCATCAGCCTTTAGAGTTCACTTTTATTCCTTAATTGGAACCATCCTGGTCGTGTTCTGAACCCAGCGGATTTCCCTCAGGAAACTCACCATCTGGTCGGTGCACCTTGATTACTTCATTATTTTAACTTGACCTTTTTCAGGATTAAAGCTATCTTCATAAAAAAATCAATGAAATCGGCCCAGCGGTTCTGAAAGAGAACTGTATAAGACAGACAGGACTTCATTCTCATACTCAAGATAAAATAAATAATTTTTATTCATTTTTTTATTGCGAACACGTTCATAAGGAAACTGACGAATTTCAAAACATTTTATGTTGTTACTACATGATAAGCATTATGATAATGGCACATACTTTGTTTCGTTTTTTAAACTTTAGTTATGTAGATATATTGAACTCAAGATTTATCTCTTGATATAGATATATCTCTTGTTTTATTATTTTGTTAACTGAAAGAAATGGCGCAAAAATAATTATACACATAACGTTGGTTCGCTTTTACATTTCATAGCATTACTTTTTAATTACAGAAATACAGATTCTAAGAGGCCCCGCTAATGCGCATTTGACGTATTGAGTTTTGGCAGCTGTTTTTTTACGGAGATGCGCTTTTATATTTATATACACTGTATTTATGTATACATTATATATTTCTGCTAATGTGAACCCAGCAATACAACACAAATTATTCAAAATCTCGGCAATGACCCATCGTTTTTCGTCATCATATTATTAAATGTCAGTCATCTTTTTACATATGTTCGCTCATTTTTCATACAGCACCGAGATCTGCCACCTACAAACGTTTTCCATTTCGGATTCACGATCCAGTATAGAGAATTAACATTTAATTTCCCTAACATACACGTTCAATATTTTCCTTGCGAAATAACAAAAGAGAATTCGGAGAAAAAAGTGTAAAAAGCCTCTGAGCTACAACCGTTATCTGATATAAATTCTAGTTTACAACAGAATACATTTTTTATTTAGATATTTCTCACACATAGTGTTTTTATATGCAAACGTATGAAAAATATACGGCACGGATAACGCCGCTGAAATTCCCAATTTTGATACGAAGCAATGTATAGCATTTGTATATGTAAAAAGTATGTATATATATATGGCGTATTGTATCAGTTTCGTTTGTTCGTCATTCCGCATCAACGATCATTCCACATAATATGCACCTATAAATTGATATGTGCGGCCGAAGTTATTTCACATATATAGCATTAAATTTCAGACTTTTCCATTGTAATATTAATTATTCCTTCGCCGTGTGAAAGCTGCCGATATCGTTGCATTTATATGAGAATAATTGATTTTTCTTTTATCTCTGTTATTAAATTTGGTCGTATCAATGAAAATGTAATACGAAATATTTGCATTGCATTAAAAATTACAGAATACCAATAAACTTTAGAATATATCTACTGTTCATACTGTTTTGTTTACTATTATATACGTTATGTACTGTTTTTTATTACTTTTCTAAAGCACGACTGCATAATATCTCATAAGCTTTTCAATGTAAACAATATAATAGGCTTTCTACATACTTGAGAAAGTAACGTGACAGGTCCACAAGAGGTTTTCACGCATTTGCACTTGAACACGTTGTGTACATAGAATTTCTATGGTATTTTTAGTTTAACCGTGCAACTTTGTTATTACAGAAAGCTAGAGATTAAAGAAAGATATGAAATAAATAAAATAGATAGTTATTTGGGTGGCCTAATTCGACTGTTTCAGTTTGGTGTTGGTTTGCCCTAAGTACCTACAAATAAAAAATGCAGTCCTATATAAATACATCCTACTAAAATACATCAATTTATTTGTGTTTATAAATCCTAAGCGTTTAACCATAAATACGGTTATAGTAATCATAATAAATATATCATAAACATATTCACAAAAGGTGGCGCGCGCAATCGATTGTTAAATAGCGATTTCTCCGGAGGAATGTTAGGCGAGACGATTAAGAACTTAAGAGAATACTAAGGAATACTGTTAAAAAAAAAATTATATTGACATCTCAATTTTTTAACTGTTCTTGAACTTCGAACGTTGAGAGGTTAGAAATTGAAATAATAATTATCTCGATACCTTTCCACACACGGCCATCTGATCGCAAACTAGTCGAAATCTGTGCTTTGGCTACTAGACGGCCGATAAACTACATATACATTTATATGGACTTTTTAAACGTAATCCACGAGTGAGAGTTAAGCCTGCGATTAATGTTGAACACGCCTATAGCGATCAAGATAAGGCTTTATGCGTCTAATCTCAAGAGCGGCGGAGAGAGGAATCCGCTCGTAAAATAACACAAAGACGATCGATCGGAGCATCTCCATATAATTTTATGCATCGTTCCTTCACATTTTACTGTTTGCTTGTATCGTATTATTTTATTAAGCTTTTACGAGTTGTAACGTTGTAGCGCGCCTGCCGATTGTCTGCGGTTTTAATAAAAAGCTCGAGCGATTTTAGGGGCATCGGTTTTCAATCAATTTGCTGTTCGTGTTGCGGAAGAGGGCTTGTTTAATACGGATTTCAAATTGTTTCGCTGCGGTCGTCCCGGGTCGTGCTCCTGAATTTTTAGATAATACGTACAATATAACATTTATCTTCTTTTTTGCCATCACAGATTTTGTAGATTTTTTTTTTATATATATTTTTTCAATCTGTGTCCTTACGTCAGCGAAAAACAGAGGTTTTCTATTTTTATTTGAAATATTCGCTATTGTCAACGTATGTTGTTTTCATAGTCTGTAATTTTTATTTCATTGTGAGATACTTATTTATATGTGCACTTAATGCTTACGAAACAAATTATCGGCAACGTTTTCATCGGAATTATCTTCCACTATAATACCGATAGAAAAAAGAGACAGGAATAATACTCATGGCACTCTTTTGATAAAGTGTCAATCGTTACATTTCGTATAGCTATTGGTTGTTAACAGGGAGTTTAAACTCAAGACATCTGATCTGGTCGCGTGTCGTGGTGTCAACAAGACATCACTTTTGAAAATTGATAACTTATTCCTGCTAGACGACGTTCTAACCGCAAAGCAGAAGCCAATCAAAACACATCACAACGAATTATCTGTTCATTGTCATGAAATGAAGCATCATTATTGTAACATGTTTGTTAGTATATTACAAATATATTGAGTCAGGGCAACATGACGCGTAGCGCTGATGTCATGTAGTAGTTATTCATTTAATAGTAACGAGCTGTTGCTTTCGACTTGGTCCGCTTGGTTTTTGTTAGGGTCTTAATATCTTTGAACGAGGATAACTTTCCTTGACATTTGTTTTGAATAAAATGAAGCTTATATTCTGCTTCAAATCAGGCTCTATCTACGCGTGCGAAGCTCGTTAAAATCACTTGAGTCATTGCACAGATGTGCGCTAACAAACAAAATATTTTTTGTATTCTATTAGCTTTTTTATCGTGTTCCTATTTTTTATATAAACGTAATGTACAGACGTGATATATTTTATTATTTTATTGGATTTAAAGATGATGCAATTAATACAACACTCCATTAAATACCGAAGTAACTTACGTAATCGTGTAATGTTGTAGGTGCCTACTGTCAGTTAATTTTATATCTTCGTTCTACTTCTCGTTGTATATCCAATTTCAGTTTAACTATAATTCAGTCTTGATTTTAGATCTTTCGTTCAGTTAAATCATAAACGTTGGATACTATTTGTTCAATATTTTTATCTATTCACTCGTATATATATATATATATATATATATGTATATATATATATATATATATGTATGTATATATATGTATGTGTATATATATATATATATATATGTGTATATATATATATATATGTTATATAAAGAGT
>DVPR01000432.1:0-14034 GCA_018239345.1 Oxynetra stangelandi
AGAGTACCGCTTGGCGCAAGCGGCGCCGGGGGGCCCGCAAGTGCACGGGTGCATCGCGAAGTCGCCCTCCGCGTCCGACATGCAGTGGTACAGCAGGCACTGCGGACGAGATCACAATATTAAATGTTAATACAGTATTTATAACATATTTAGACTATCTTACGATTGTCCATGGATCGCTTTTAATATTAGAACATCAAGAGAAGGCAAGTCATATTGATATGGTCAATTACTAGTCAGATATTTGTACCAAGCGAACAACGGTATTCATGTCAGTAGATACAGGTACAACGATACTGCGAAACCAAAAGTAATAATAGAAATTAAATGAAAAATACTTGTATTCTTACTCTGCCAATATTGGCATACAAATATCAATAAGCAAAATACATGCAATAGTGTATTTTGAATTGTCCAACAGCAATGCGTCGATGTTAGTGTGTGTGTGTGTGCGTGCGTACCTGTGCGCAGCGCACGCAGGAGGCGCGCTCGACGCAGGCGCGGCAGGCGTCGGGCGCGGCGGCGCAGGCGCCCGCGCGGTTGGCGCTCTCCAGGTACCACTCGTGGCAGTGCCTGCCGACCCCCGACCACACGGCCGTCATTAAACACGCTCGCACGAAACGCTTCCATCTTTCATTTCAATCAATTGTATATAAGTGTTCCGTATGTGCACTTAGCTTTATGTTTGGGTGAATCACATGGACGTGGTTACCTGCACTTGAGCCGCGCCTGGTACGCCTCGGTGGGTTTCTTGTCGGGCAGAGGTGGCGGTTCGCTGTAGCTGCACTTCTTTATCGAGCCTAACGATTAATAATAATAATGTTTATAACCCCTACAATAACACATACAGCCTAAAACATAATAAATGATCAATTTTATACTTCAGAAAGAAACAGTCAGAAGTCGACAATGAACAAATAATCAATCAGTTATAGATTTATAAGATGGTACGGAATCATAGGTAATTATGGATTACGCTCAACGTCCGAGCAGCCAAGTGTGGTTTGAGAGACTTCACATGTCTAAGAAGAAATATTATTTTCTTAAATATGCAGGTTTCATCGGGATATTTTCCTACCCCGTTGCAGCGAGTGACATTTAATGAAAAATTTTTGTAAAGACATAGGTGAGGGTGGGCTTTGACTCCAGTACCCCGGGAGTAAGAGCCTGATTTGTAAACGATTAAGCCACTTTAACAGTGTGTGTGTCTGTCAGCCACTATTATAGTGTGTAACCGAGGGCCAAGTACCGGAGTCCTGCTTGAGCAGCGGCGGCTTGGTGTTGGGCGACGACTTCTCCGAGCCGGCGGCCACGTGCGGGTACGTGTACTCGTGCACCTGCAACACTTTATATGCTTGATAATAGTATAGCTTTCTGTTGACTAATATAGTCAGTGTGTAAGACTATTTAGATTACCTCAATCTGTACAATATGTATAATATGTGTATAAATTTGAAATCTTTAATTGTGTTAATATTTATATTTAACAATTATGTAGAGTATTTAATTTAATTATCTTTAATTAAATAGCCTTAACAAAGTTTGTGTTTGTATAAATATGTACGTATATATACATTTTAAAATATAAAATATGTATGTATATATACATATTTATTTATTTGTTTTCTTGTCACGGAGCACTCACCGCCGACAGGTGGACGTAGGGACATCGGTCTGGGTCGGAGTCCTCCAGTTTGTCGTCGTAGCCCTCGTACTGCTTCAGCGGTTCTGTAACACATTGAACACATCCACAATATTTATCTTTAGAATCGAACTAATGCCATCTAGCGGCGAATAGGGTGCTATTGCATTTGTCTACTCTCTGTTTTCTGTATTAATAGAGCTGGATAGGGTCATGTAGCAGGCACAAGAGGCTGCTGCTATCGATACACATATTACTTATTCAACTCAAGTGTAAATAGGCACTTTCTAGGCAAGCGTGCTTCATCCTAGGCCGCATCCCGCTTTCCATCAGATGGAATAGCAGTCAAACCGAGCCTGTAGCTAAATAAAAAAAAACTGTAAGCAACCTTGAACAGGACTGCAGAAGTGGGACTGTGAGTGTCAGTTGGTTTGGTTAGTGAGAATGTTATGATGATGATGATGATGATGATGATCATGGTAGTGGTGCTGACCTGGCGGCGGGCGCGCGCGGCGCGCGGCGGGCAGCGTGATGGCGGCCAGGATGGGCGTCTGCAGGTCGGCGCGGCGCGGCCGGCTCGCCGTCGAGTTCTCCGAGCTGGAGCGCGAGTCCGACGGCAGGTTCAGGCACTGCGAGCGACGGCGAGCTCGTCATACACGTTTCAACTGACCTCCAATAACGAGGACGTGCTTGTTATATTCGAAATTAGATTCCAAATTAGTCGGAGCCCGGTGTTGTCTTGACCGAACGGCCGGTGAAGTGCATACGGAGTTATGTAGGTAATTTTGAAAACAGATCCGACAAATGCTGTGTAGCTGCAATGTAACAGCTACACAGCAGCATAATAGCTGTGCAGCAGCATTGCAGCTGTTCCGCAGTATTGCACCTGTGCAGCACCAATACGCCTTGCCAGGTAGAAAACGTCACGTATGCAACACTCACTTCGAATATATTGTTCTCCTCGTCGTCGTCTTTCGGCGCTGGATTGAGTTTTTTGTACGCGTGAAGTGACGGCCACGCCCCGCCCAGACCTGCCGAGTCGCACGATACATTATTACCTAACATATAAAAATAATTAACAAACCCGACGCTCGCAGGACAGACGGTTTTGCAGATTACAAGCGATCCGTAAAGCTATGCAACGCTGAATGTGGTCAGATTTCGGATGAGTGACCATTACTGGTGTATCTGCTCAACGCTTTGATAATTATTGACAGTTTCTCTCCTTATGTAAACTATACGGTTTGGAAAATACAAATCTGTGCCATGCTCGTATAATTCTAACAGAGCAATTGGTAGTACAGCAGTGTTTTGTTTCTGATACATTAGATCATTCTATCAGTATGTTGTACTCACCGTGTAAGAATCCAGTATACGGTAGGGGGAGAAAGCAAAAGAAAATACATTAGATAAATTAGTTACATTGCAATAATATTTGACGAGTGCAGCATTTTTGTTTTGAACAGATTAGCATTGGGCTAGCGGTCACGAGTGGCCGCTAACACCCATAGACATCTGCAACCGACCTCGAACAGGAATGTAGGAAACCATTACTCCTATTCCTGGCAGGTCACAGGAGTTTCTCTACTCTTGAGGACTGAGATGGTCGCCTCTAGTATAAAAGTGGGATTGCTAGCAAAAATGTTTAATTCAAATGCAATTGGGTAATAGCATTCTGTGAAATTTCATCTCGGACTATGTTTAAAATAAAAATATTTCAATACTGTACATATGACAAATGAAATTTCAAATTGTCAGTTCAATTATAATGATATTGTGGCAAAAATAAATGTGTAACATTTTACTATAAGTATATTATAAGGTAACATTTCTATTGAGTATTTCTATGTAAGTGAAAATCTGCATTACTTTTAATAATCAGCAAACTAATTATTCGATATAAAGATATGCGAATGGACACATACTATGAGCATCTCCTCAATGACCAATGTCACGGCCTGATTACAGCGGCTAGATATAATATTTATGGCATGTTATATGTAGCAAGATACGACTGCTTATGATAAAGTTGCCATTTTCAGTACGAATCAGCCCTCTGTTGAGTATTTTAACAGGCATCTAGAAGATGACTGACCAAGATCATTAAGGTTGTTAATATTATTACTCAATTTTTCTTATCGTATAATTTTTTTATGTATTCTCTATTCAGTGGATATTTTAATGATCTTTGTATTACATTATGAGTGGTAACTATCTAAATAAAATAAAATAAATCTCATGATAACTAAAACCATATCATGCTGTTTCTCAATGCAAGTTCCAATGTCCTTATCCAGTTGAGCCTGACCTGTATCAAGGTCTAATAATGGAATGCCTATTGGAGGAATGCCATGTCTATTTTAAAAATGTAATGTCTATTTCGGGAATGGAATGTCTATTTTAGGAATATAATGTCTATTTCGGGAATGGCATACCGATTTTAGGAATATATCCTTTTTCGGAATTGCATCTCTATTTTAGGAATGCTGTGACTATTTAAAAACTGCAATATCTATTTCAGGAATGGAATGTCTATTTTTGAAATGGAATGTCTATTTCTGAAATGGAATGTCTATTTCAGGAATGGAATGTCCATTTTGCAGGGAGACTGTCTATATAGATATGGTGTCATATATACTATACATGTGTCGGGCTGTGATGGGTCCATACCGTCCAGTAGCTCCTCGATGGCCGTCCTGACGCCCTTGTCGAAAGCGCGGGCGTCTGCAGCCGTCTGGAAGGTGAGCCCGAAACGCTTCTCATCAGTCACCCAATGGTGAAAGGTCGGCATCACCTTGTTGTACTGGAAATCTTTCTTGATAGTACACTCGAGAACCACCTGGAATTGGTCAGGTAAGAGGTTTAGCTCGCACAGATGTATGTTTGAATTGGTTAGACTATTTTCACACTTAATAAATTACGGATTCAATGTGATTGTTTTCTTTTTACTGGGCTATGTATGTGCCAAAACCATCACAATGGAAAAGCCTATGTCATTCCCAATATAAGACGTACCGGTCGTGATTGACTTAACAAATCGAAAATGAAACACTGTTCATGGTGGTCAGTTTGAAGTTCATGTTGTATCTGTTAATGCTATATTAGGTTAATCGAATTAGTTTTTAGATCTGAATGCAATTAATTCGATTTGAAATTTTCAGATAATTAATTTCCTAATTATTTGCCTAATAAATTAAGCAATCCTCATGCCTAATATGATTGGTATGCAAAATAAATTCAATTTTGAATGATTTTTTTGTTAAAGGAAAAACGGTATCGGTAAGATACCATTTATTCGTTTTCTCTTTATACTAAGGATTTTTTTGTACTGACATGATGACTGCGTTGTGGCCTATGGCTTTACCAGTACATATTCTGAGCGGAGACCAGTGTACAAGAGTGGAACGATAAAAAAATATTGTAGATAATAATAACGTTAATATTGATGACAACGATATTTATGATAATGATAATAATGATATTGATGATAATGATATTGATGATATTGCTGACTGATGTCGATGATAATGATGTTGTTGATAATGATGATACTGATAACCACTCACCATAGCGTCGCTGATTCGCCTGCCGTGTATGTAGTAGTCGTGTGTGGGTGCGCTCGCAGATGAAGATGTCGTTTCGCCGTTGGTGTCGCTACCGCCTGGACAATAGATGCATCAGTCTCCTATGAGGCTTTGATGTTTACGAATCTATAGGATTCCTCCAAAAATTTAAATGACAAATAATATTCGAGAGACATCTGGTGACAGCGTGGGTGAGTATGCTCCATTCCTCCCACCTTGGACAATGCGTTTAAGAAGTACATAAATATAGCGACCAATAATAAATTAATGCTTATGTTTGGTCATCGCCGCACACAGGAGACGGTACATAGTACAGTGGATTGATACCCTGTTCTGAATTATGGTCGTCTTTGTTTAACACGAGCATTTTGGAATACGCTTTTTTTATTTACGGTATTCGTCTTCGTGATGTTACTATTTCCATCTTTTAAAAGGTGCACTGATATATTTCTTCAGGGCATTTTTTCCATAAACCCAAATCTCAAGGTAACGGTGACCAGATACAATGGCAAGCTTGGGTTAAGTACGACCATTGGCTTATGCGGATGTTAGTGGGCGTGGTCGAGGTGGACGGTCTCACCGGAGGGGCGGTGCCGCAGCCGGCGGCCGACCATCACGTCGGCCAGCCCGCCGCCGCCCAGCGCCACCCAGCCGCCGGTGCCCTCGTCCCGACACATCACCTGCGCACGCACGCGCACCAGGTAGGCACTGCAATGGACAATTGGCATTCATTCATATCATTATCTTTAACCAATAAGTGTTCAATGGCGAACCTGACTGAAAAGCGGGAGTCGTGGGTTCGATTCCCAGACAAATATGTGTGTGATGAGCAGACGTATTTGTTCTGTGTCGTCTGGTTAACATAACACAAGAACTTTCTATGTGCCGACTTTGGAATCAGATGGCTGTGTGTGGAAATATATTAGTTTTATTATTATTAAGCGTTGACTGACCAGTTTGTGCAGTGGCTGCTGAAACTTACTGTCGAGCCGCGGGCTGTGGGTACGGTTCCCACCCAGGATTAATATTTGTGTGATGAGCATACACGTCTTTTCTTTGCTTGGGTGTAAAAATATATATATATAAAAGTATATATTTATATATGAATGTATGTAGTTTATCAACCGTCTGGATACAATAACTGGTACCCAGTTTGGGATCGGATGGCCATGAGGGGATCAGTCCCGGGATATTTCTGTTTATTTAATATTTACATAGATAACAAGTTAAAACCGGTTGCGTGCGGTGATGGCTGCGAAGACGCCGGCATCCGGTGGCACACTAAAATTAACGTCACACTCGAGCGAAGTAAGTGTGTCATTTAATTAGCTCGCTCCGTCTACAGTGTAACTCACACGTACTGCAACGTAATGGTAGAGTACTCCGCAAGGCTCGCTAGTGGAGGGGTTTTCATATGAACGATTCGGGTTCAAAATTTTGTTTTGCAGGTTTCATAAAAAAAATGTTATTAAAAAGTTGCACTAGCCGACACAAGAGTTTTGTTAAGTGTTACCTCAATTACAGCAGCCAATGGCGTGCACAAAAATAATTTTGTTTTAATGAAAATTAGAAAAAAAATCCCTCCAGTTTTCATGTGAACGATCAAGATTTTTTTTTCAGATTTCAAATCATTTATTCGGTTGTTTTTTTTGTGCAGGTAAACGGTTGCATATAAACAATCCGGGTTCAAATTTTTTTGCAATTTTCTTATAAATTATTCGTTGTTTTTTAGTGGAGCTATTTTCATATACACGATCCAGGTTTAATTATTTTTTTGCATACTTCATATTCAATTATTCGTGCGTGTTTTTTGTATAACGTCGAGATATCATATGGATTGAATACAAACCTAACTAGTAGTTATATTATTAACCAATTTAACTAACTTTATTTTTCATTACTTCTTACTGGTTTCCTTCACTCTACATGTAGAAGAAAAAACCAATAAATTGTTACTAATTTATATAAAAAATATAAGAGGCATTGTTAGCTATGAAAAAAAAATGTTTCTTCATTATCGTCCTGTCTGGAAATATATTTTTTTGTGTAATTAAATATAATATTTCATAAAATAAATCTTAAGTATTTTCAATTCCTTCATTTCACCACACCATTCAAATTAGGGGTTAACTTCGTAATTGTCAAAACATTTCACACTAATTCTTCCTTCACGCTCACTTCGAGTAGTAATCATACTTTAAAAACCGGATTACTCGAAGCCCCAGAAGTACTATCACTGTTCCCAAACTGCAATGAATTGCCCTGTATATGCAAATAAATATCTCAATATCATGTTGACACATAAAATATCCACCTGTATAAATAAAACTGAGTGAAACGATATATGGATAGGGCACATCAGAAACGGCTGGTGGAATAGTATAGAAATATCAAGCGCAGACAGTTATAGAGGTAGGGTAGAGATACACTGGGTAGCTAGGGTGGAGATATACTGAGATCTAATGTAAACGTATCAAAAAGATTAACAAAAAGGCATTTATTGAAATGGTTGTCGGTTTGAGGCTATATGTTAGACGGTAGAAGAATTTATTAATACAAAAGAAAAAATTGAATCAATAGAAATACATGTATTCGCATATTATATTTGAAGTAGCGAAATAACGGAGCAGCCGTCTAATAGAACAAAAAATATAATTTTGATAAAGCAAAAAGGACAAAACGATAAAAATCCAAAAACAATGAATACGTATTATTCGTAATAAATAAAAATAAATTAATTTTTTCAACTCTCCTAAAAATTAAGCAACACGATCAACTGATCTGCTGTGTGATACCATTAAAACATGGTAGGTGTGAGTTGAGGCGCTGAAGCGCCGCAGCCACTCGAGTGCATTGAGCGGGCAACTGGACAGGAAGCTGCTTGTTCACGAACTGGAAAATCTCTCCTCCAAGTGTCGACCGGCTAATGGGCGACCGTTCGCAATGTTTCCCGTCAGCGCCCAATGAGCTCGAAAGCCTGTTTCCGTCCTCCCGCTGGTCGCGGGTGGCGCGTGGGAATACGTCCCGCCACCCCCACCACCACCACCCTACAGTGCGAATTGACGGTGATACACGAGTTAACGAGTGCTGTCCGATGTTGTTAAATGGAATGGACGGCTGATGCTCTAAAGCTCGCGAAAATATGCCACCAAAGATCACTCATCCAAGAGGTAACCGCGTCGGGGTTAATTCACTTTACAGATCAGTCACATCTTAGGTAATCGTAAGTATAATTAGGTTGATTTTAATACAGTTAAATAATTACTGATAATATACGGGCTCAGGAATTTTTGGATTAAAATATATTACTGTTATTTAAATTGCATTTTTTATACCACATCGGTGACAAGCAAGCGGCTGACCCGCTTGATGGTGAGCCATCATCGTGGCCTATGGACGCTGCATGAACAAAAGTATCACACCCTTTGATAAAAAACTCTTCTCTCTTCACCCCATGCTAAAATCCCTGAGAGACCCTCGGCGGGGACCTCGTTCCACAAAGTGTTCGCGGTAGGAAGTTCCTCTGATATTACTTCCTTTCTCGCATTGTGCGCGACCGTTGGGACTCCAGTGTGAACATGGCCAGCTTATCGGCAGCGAGCGGTGTGATGATAGTAAATAGCCTTCAGCATCATGTCGAATCACATCCCATTATACCACAGTAAACCACACGCAACGAGGCAAAGTAACTCCTTATGCTTAAGGGCTCGATATCGCTTGTAAGTTTGGGATTGTCAACAATTTTCGCAGCGAATTTTTGAACAGAGTAAAGAGTCTCAAGGTGGTATCCAGGTGCTGAAGACCAGAGATGATAACAATACTCCATATTGGGTCGGACTTGCGATTTTTATATCAGTACTGCATCACTCTGTTCAGCACACCGAGCTTTTCGGACGACACCTTAGCCTTGGGCTCTAAGTGATTTGGGAAATCAACTTCACTGGATGTAAGTTCAGCTTAAACATTATCTTACGTTATCTTGTGACGCTGACGGGAATCATATGAGACCTTAAATATAAGTATGATATGATGTGAAGACGAATTAATTCTACGATATTGTGCTTTTGCTCAGTCAAATACAGCAACTTTGGGTGGTTGCCATGTGTAAAAGAAAAAGTTATGTAGCTTTTTTGTTTAACATTTTAAACCATTAAATATGATTGGCATATTGACTGTTAATGAATAAATATCTTCGGACATCTTCGGACATAGGGATCGGATCCCAAACTAGGGTGTCTATGGTATGGTAACAGATGGCTGATAAACAACATACATATTAATGTATATTTACAAAGACTTTTCAGTGTTGTTAAGTTATTTTGACCGTCAAACTAATTTGGACCATCACTTGAGTTTTTTTTACATATCATTAATAATTAATAGGAACATATTTTCTTCAATTTAATGTTATTTATACATATTGGTGCTCTCCACTAGTTAGTATGAGCTTGAGCATTGTTTGGTGGAGGGACTTGTCCAAGTTACATTTACTACAACATCTACTCAGACTTTGTACAGGAGAATGAATTTAAATTTAAATTATACCGTCTTGTCTGTACATAATAATGATTATATTTATTTACAATAATTTCTTAGCTTTTTAGACTTGGCACAAAAGATATTCTATGTTTGTACACTGTGCAACCTCAGTTAGATTTGAAGTTTCTAAATAAACCAAACCGTGACAACCATTGAAAATATGAAAGCCCCTTTATTGAGAGACCTTATTGTGAGAACAGTAATATTTTCAGAAAAAACTGTCGTCATTTTGTAGATAGCTTATACATTAATATATCATTTATGTAAAAAATGAGTATAATTTTTTTTATAAAAAATCTATTTACAAGTGTTTTTACAACAAAATTGACTTAAAAATTTTTTGTTATATATTACTACTTCTATATACACTATGAGGAGTAAGAAAACTAACTATTCATGCCACAGTCCTAATTTTCACTCCACCTCTTATAATAAGGTAGCATATTGTTGCTTAGTTTATGTGAAAGTGTTACTTTTGGTTTTGAATATTTCTACATGTTACTTAATGTAAAAAAAACTAAACTATTTGCTTTCAATTTTTTCTCCAAGTTTTTATTTTTTATTTCTATGTAGAGAGGTCATTCATGTAAGTTTATAATGTTGCTGTAGTGTTTCTTTATGCGATATTTTTATTTAGAAATAATTTATATATGAAATATATATATAAATATAATGTTAATTTGTAAGTTAATTATTATTTATATTTAATAAATAAAATATTTTAAAATATTCTCTGTAATCAATGTATATAAATTGATAATTATGGATCTGTGACGATTTATTTGAAGTTTAAATGTCGAACTTGCGTTTTAAATTTTTTAACATAGACTAGACAATTCATTGAGCCAGCATATTTCAATGAATAGTGGGCGCGAGGCGTAACAGCACGCATTCATAATTGCTAAAACATCTAATTCATTGAGTGAAACAGTTCTCAGTGCTAGCTGGAAATGACCCCGAACCGAGCTACCTACATTATTGTGAATGAACGGGCGAGTCATTGATTATAGCTGTACACCACACAGGGTGACCTAAGGGCGGCGGTCGTAATAAAAGGCCGACATACATTATGACTTGTAAGTGCTTTCTATACCTAAACCTTAGCTCGTATATGGTCTATATAATCCAGCTAACATTAAAAATCACATCAGACAATCTCCCAACTATGGAAAATGGCCGGGGTAAGGCCCTACCTAGCCAGCACAGGACGAAACACGTATCGCAAGAACTGAGTTACACAGCCTCCACTTACTTTTCAGATGCCTCGGTCATGATTCGACACGTCGAATATTCTAATTTCTACTCGCCACTTCACAGATTTCACCATTTTTATGACATAAATACATCAGATTCACTTGCAAACCGTTCTTATTTCGGCCCTTTGTTGGGCCTCAGTGCGCTTGCGTCAATTAAACACAGTCCGGGCGGGTTATTCAATGAAACCGGCGTGACAGAGCGACAGGTGGCGCACTGATCGCGCAGCAGCGCAGAATACTGATACGCGATTGGCTCTTTCTATATGTCGTTGAATATAGACCAATCCCGGCGCACTAGCCTATAATCCGCCAATGACGTAAACGCAAGGGTGACGTTGAACTTTTAGCGGGTGTTTTAAGAATGGCAGAGCCTGCCGGTAGAGATACTGTTCAATTTCCAACCCTTACGTTTAATATAGAAATAAAGCTATTCCGTACGAAACCCGCGAGTTTTCTCTGCAGACTATCACTCGGGAACCGCGAAATAAGCTTTAGAATCAACCGAAAGTACTGCACGAACGGAAAGCAGAAATGGGTCACGGCGGCCTCGAGAGTTCGACTGTTACTGAATGAAGGCTCGCAACGAGCCCCGCCATCCCCGTTCATGCAGCGCCCCATTGAAAAATAAATAGGTCAAATCATTGCAGAGTGCCCTAGTTGCAGGTCGCTTGCACCATTCACATCGAGGCATCCACGGGCCCCCTCCTCCAAGTCTATTTATAGTTGCTCTATATTTGGGCAGGTCGTTCGCAGCTAACGTAAATGCAAGCCTCCATAAACTAGGTTACCTGATTCTCTTTGTTAAACGTCCAATGCAGTGACGTAGTCGCGCTCTAGTGACGTCAGCGCGGATTTTAGGTTCCATATTTGAATATATTGGCGGCTATCATTTTATTTTGGCGCGGTTTTATTGGGATTTCTTGCGTATAAATTATTGTTTTTATCGTTCGATTGTATTTTAAAGATGAATGCGAGCCATCAAATGTAACTGAAACGACATTACTTAGTTTGTCTTTGTTTCGAGCAGCGATAATTGAGGTCGAATTGAGACTGGTTTTTTTTTATGAATTTAATTTGTAATTTGATTTTATTTTTGGGGGATGAAATGAAAACAAAAGAATAATACGATAATGTATACAAATATATATTATTAATTACAATTAAAAATAAATAACACCTTTATGAAGAATATGATTTGTATACATAGATAGACATAATTTTTTTTTTCAATTATATATTTTCGTATTCAGCCTGACTCTTTGATAGCTGCGCTACGGCGGACGCCTTCAAATCTTCGCTTTGCAGCATAAGTTGGTTGAGAAGACGCTGTAAAAAAAAGAATAAGTAAATCAAAATTGTTTAGTAAGACATAAGAAAGATAATACATTTTCGGGGTCGAGTCGCGCTACCCCAAATAATACAAAGCACAAAGGCGACCAACACGCGGCGGCATGAGGGCTCCCTAGTACAAATCGTGTTTGATATTTTTCTCGGAGAGATCTTATATACATTCAATATGAAGTGACGGTCATTGATATTATACACTTATTGTTTATGTGCGCGCGAGATATATTTCTAAGATTTTTTTACTTTAAGTTTTATATTATATTTTATATTTATATATGTATATAAAATGCAATATATATGTATATAAAAAGAAAAATGTTTTATTTTCAATTTTTTTAGCAATTTATTTTTATTTGTATCAAGCATTTTATATTAACTTTCAACTACCAAATTTTTTTTATTTAGTATTTATTATTATCATTTATATTAGTAGCTAAGTTTGTTTCTATTAGGTGGCGTTAATATTTTATTTTATTTTTTATTTTGATTGCGTCATATCGATCGACATACGGAACTAGCGCGCGGGATATCTCGCATAAAATTAACACATGTCCCGAGTATTTAAGTTCTCATAGTAATATTAGGGTAAGGTTTTTCAATTGATTGGGTCTTGATCCGCTTTTAGAAAAAGATTCGATTTAAATGCTCGCGTAATGAATGAGCATATTGCATATTGGCATTGTGTTCATTCATTCATTCGTTCGTTCATTCATTCATTAAACATTGTGTATAGGTCACTCTTTTGACTGTTATTATTATCGTCGTGTTTACAATTATTTATGAAAATCAATTTATTACTTTATTTGGATTTTTTATTGATAATAGACAATAAGTAATTAAAAAATGGATTAATTTACACGACTTATTCGTTTCAAATACGTTTAAATTTTAAATGATAAAACAAGACTCAATATGACAGCAACATAATACGACCACACTCGACTGATAAAATGGGACCCAATTTTGAATAAAGAAAGTTGTAGAAACGTCACCAATAGAAAAAAGGCGGAGGAGAACATCATTGGCAACAATTTTACCTCAAAACTCTTTATTGTAAGCAATTACTATCCTTACGTTATATTTTCATACAAATCGTAGCTGCTGGTTTGTGAATTTTGTGCCATCGAAGGCGATGCTTTTAATTTTTACGGCGCTATGTTTAACGATCACAAGGGTGTGGGTTCGATCCTCGCTTTGTATATATATTTTTTATCTAATGAATTATATCTCAAGATTTTATTCTTGAGGTACTTTAGTATGACTAACGAGAAATAATTAATGAATCATTTTAAGACGTAATTTTTTTTTCATATAAAAATTCATAAATTTTTCTCTTTGTACTTTTTTCTAATGAATTAAACAGTGATTTTTTTAGTCATGTATATGTAATTATATATTATTACAAATGTATGTCAGGCGTGTTTGTAGCTTAATATTATTTGACTTTTTTTATTATAAATTAATTTATATATATGTACTATTTATATACAACATATAACTACAAAACGAAATTTGTCCATTAATTAGGCTCTATCCGTCGGAAAGTTGTTAGACACGTGTTTGTTAGACACAGAGAAACGAGAAGATATGGGTCTATCTTAATAAATAAAGTCAGTTACGCATCTGCAAAAAATATTAAACTATTCTTGCTGAAGGATGTGCAATT
>DVPR01000433.1:0-14028 GCA_018239345.1 Oxynetra stangelandi
AATGTTATACGCATGTAAGGATATTGATTTATACTTTGCACGTTAAATATGTAGTTTTCACGTCAAAAAATAACAAATGGTATTTTATTTATTAGTTATTTTTATTACATAATATTATAATGGTTGCAATATTATTGTAGTCCTATTTTTTTTTTAAACGTTAATATAAATCATTGACCAAGTTATTAAACTGCCTGACCAACACCTAACTTCTTTGACGTAATAACTATAATATTTTATAACAATAAATTGATATTCAGTATTTTTAAGAATGATGAAATTGTAAAATGCTGATCTGAGTATTTTAAATATCAAGTGATTATGTGACGCGTTTTGCAATTTGGTAACATTCCTTAAATGTTTACAAGTAAAATAATTGTACTACAAAATTATCCTAAATAATCTATTTTCTGCATAACTGTATTATTGTTCGTTACAATCAATTTAAATCTAAATATAGTTGACAACCTACAAAAAATCTACATTGATACAGTTAAAAAATAATCGTCACGATATCGTTATTATAATAAATTTAAAAAAAAATTATCTCGTAAATTACTCGTAAAATGCACGTGGAAACAACGTAAGTGTAAATCGGCGGCAAATGTAAAATTAATTTTTCATATCACATTCCTTATGAAACGTTGAATGCGGCCTGGCATAAATAAAGATGCATTCAAATTTTCCACAACATCACCGTTTACCTAACGCAACAGATACGGTACAGCTCACACAAATCCACCTGAACGCTGAAAACCTGTACTTATTTTCATCAACAAAACCATTCTTAAACGTCGCCATCAGCGTATCGCCGCAGTTATTTCTCACCTGTTACTATCGCAAGCGTGAACAGCGCTGTGGCGCCGAAGGACCTCATCTTAATGTTTTCACAGAACACGGTCTACACTTCACAGGCACTGGTCACCAGTCACCACCGCATGACGCGACAACGCGCGAGAGCTCAGCGCGATACAGTGATCGGAGCGTAGAGCGCACCAGCCACGAGGTGGTGGGGCGCGCGAAGGCCCAAGGGTTACGGAAGCGGACTAAATGTCAGGGATATAGCCGGATACGGGCTATGGGGGTTTTGTCTTGATTGGCATTAGTAGTGGTGATTGTCATTTTTAAAAGTTGCATTCATATCCATATGTAGCTCCTTTGTTTTTCATATTTCATTCTCCTGTATTTCAATACTCTATATTTTCACAATCAATTTTTTCATTAAATCATAGAACTCTAACTGCTTTTAATATTATGTTACTATTGGATACATTTTTCAGATTGGTACCAAAAAGCTTATACTGTCATAAAATATTGTTCTTAAGGTCCGGATTGTTTCATGTTACTTTGGAGAAAACTAAAAACGAATAATTAATAAAATAATCAAATTCAACTGATTCCATTCGAAGTCAATTTCGAAAAGAAAAATAAAGCAATGAGCTCGGATAATGCGTTGATGTCTTTTCAACGGCGCCGCGTGACTCTTCAGTAGTTACATTATAATATTATCAGTACATTATATTTATAGATTTATTACTTTAAACATATCTATGTTTTCACAAAAATATCGTAATCATGAGTCTCTCAGTACCCACTACTGAGACAGGCCTCCCTATAATGAACTCCATCGTGCCCTGTCGTTTTAATAATAGAACTTAAAAATATTATTCTTTATATCGAAATACAATTTCATAGGTTGTAACAGTGATATGAATTTTAAAGCAACAGATTTACGTTTAAGGAACATTTTAAATCATGTCAGCATTTTTTTTTAAACTCATAAGAGATTCGCACTAAAGAAATCGGACACTAAATATAGAGGCTACAAGCCAATATAAATAAAACGCAAACGCTTCTTATGATAAAGCCTACGCTTGCTGTCCTGCACTTTGTCATCGTGTAAGGATAAAAGTATAAAAGTTCTCACCTATCCTCGTATAATTCTCAATGTTCAAAGCATAAGAGATTAATTTTAGCATTTTGGACCTGTTTTCTAACCGCGGTTGGCCGTGAATTTGATTCACTCCCACTTATCTTTAATATATCATCAGATACTTTTTCTTGTACACCAGCGACTGCCTTTTGAAGCTGATCAATAACTAAATGGAGAAGGTATCTTAACAAATGCTGTTTGTAAATTGTTGTTTTAGACCAAATGTCTATTATCAAAGTCGTTTCACATTTTATAAAATAACCATAGGACCCTAATTTAAAAGTATTCTGATATATATTTATTCCCCAGGCTAAGTTTATATAAACATGAATGCTATACAAATTCCATTCGGATGATAAACAAAATTCTGTGATATATTAATATGCGTCTCCCACACAGTCATTAAAAAGGGCTCCGAATATTTTAAACAACCATATTTTCCTCTAAGGCAAGTTCTTAGAATTCTATTTATTTATTGCAGCTCACGTATGAATATACGGTTCAGTGACCTATTTTAACTGCTTGCACAGGTCGACGAACTGCGAGAGAAGATCGGTTTATAAGATTTTTTAACATACATTTACCTACACAATCCTGGTAATAAATTCATTTTATTGTCCTATAATTTATGCAAATAGTAACGTGTATTAAATTTCGTAATTGCTGTTCATTAAAAAACCTAAAACAGAAACAAAGATAGAAATCCGTATTTCTTATATTAAGCATCGGTTTGACTGTAGTAAACTTGAAGAGTATGAATGGGGAAGTATTACAGCTACATTAAAGCTTTATCAGATGACAGAAAAATTGATCCTTTTCAATAAATTTTACTTTAATTGACAAGCAGACACAAAAAGATATGTAATGGTCACATTTCAAATATAGTAACGAATATGTTCAAAGCGCCACGCAGATTATCGCCTAGTTTCACATATCGCTTATAATATACCACCGCCTTTAAAGTAAAATAGGTATGTTAATATATGCAAAAAATACATAATACGATATTAATATCTTTAGAACAATATTACAATACTAAATTCAAATAAAAATTTTAAATTTTCATATTATCCTAAACTACAGTCTGGCATACATTTAGTAAACTTTATATTCAATTTGATACAATTCAATTCGATACAATTCATTGCTATCAACAAAAGGATTATTAGTAAATCAATATAATTAATGTATACCTAATAAAATATAAAAACAATATAATGGTATACAACATGAAACATTATAATAGAACAATATGGACAAATATAACAGTACAATATTAACACAATGTAATATAACAATATGAAAACAAATATAATATAACAGTATGAATTCAATATAATATAACAATATGAATTCAATATAATTTGACAATATGAATACAACGCAATATCGCACATCCAATATCAACATCTCCAATCCGTTCCAAAGTGTTACTAGAATTACGTCGCCAGCCGTCTCCGGTATTGTAACCGTGCTCTCCGAAGCATGATGCACCGAAGATTTTGCGCCACTGTTGTTATTGTACACTCGATACTGGCAATGCATCGATGCATTTAAGTTATATAACCGTCCGAAAAGCGAGAACTGGGCCGCAAAACACTTTCCATTCGGAGCCGGCCGCTCGCATTACTGACACAGATAGTTATCAATTATTTTGCTTAAATTGTCAAACATTTTACAAATTATAATTATTCTTCTCACGTGTCGGTCTACCACTGTGACTCGTTCAAGCTTTGAGTTTTGATATTACAACATTTAAAAAGTAATAATAATCCAGAAAGTTATTTTATGACCGAATCGTATAATTATATTCAATGTTTAATGTTTCCACTTTTAAATTTATTATGCAGTTATACAAAATGATATCTATTGCGGAGTAGTTTTATTTTACAGTATTCGTAACTGTATTTCGCAGTACGAAAAATATACTTCTTTATTTTGTAATACATAATTTTTAATCGTTTATATAAAACAATGTTTATAACACAAAATGAAACAATGAGAAAAATATGCATTTAAGTATTTTCTACAGTCTTGTGATCGTCACATTTTAATAAATAACTGTAAAACGACTTATGAGATTTTCGTTTGTTAACGAAACACTCGGAAGACATTAAAAAAAACTCCATTGTTTCCAATTAAGAGACAAAAATATCCACTTATATCAGATTTTTTAAACTCTCACCGACCCACTTTAAATTAAAATTTTCAGTGAATTTTTCCGCATATTCCGTAACAGCGCATTAAATACTATAGTTATTAAAGAATAATAAAAGACACTTCCGAAATCAAAAGCGTTACGTTATATAAATGAGTATTATAATTATATTAAGTGCATTTGTTATCAAAAGATTTAAAAAGGAAGTATTGAATACAGCAACACTGAACACTTCATGAGCATTCCGTACAGAACGTTTCAAATACTTTAGATCTAAGTCAATGCCTTTGATACGATAACTTGACTATGAATATAATCGTTCGGATGAGCCTGTTAAAAAGGTTAAAAAAATTACTTATATTATGTACATGTACTTAAAATCTACTGACCCGTTGGCGCAGTGATGGACTGACCACTGGCTTCTTAACACCTAGAAAAATAGTTTTGTGAGGAACGGAAACAGCATAATTACTGCATCTAGAATATATAAATATATGTTTATAGTTTATCAACCGTGCCGTCACTACAGCACAGGCTGTACCTAGTTTGTGCACCCTAGCCTTCTGTGGAGATGTCCTAAGATTACGATTAATTTAATACTCAGAGAAGGCAGGATATGCAAAGCAGGAGCAGACCTAAAATCATGAATAAAGCATCTAGTAGTGGAAACCTATGAACCAAAGGAGCCATACTTCAATAACTTTTAACACAGTGGGATTTCCTATGTATACTGTAATTGGATTAGAAAACTGGATTGCGCAGAATATTCCTATAAAATTAAATTATAATGCAAGCTATAACATTGATGTTGGCTTGACCTTATTGCCAATCTACATCTAACTGAAGTACGAGTAAGTATTTTACAAAATTATTTAATTTAATTCTTATCTTACAAAGTTATCATACAAGGTTACTACTATCTTACAAAGCCTTGTAAGAACATATCATCTTACAGCACAAGCTTCATAAAGCAATCCTCGCCCCGACACTCAAATGTAACTTAATGCTAAAGCAACTTTTCTTAATAACACAATCCAGTGAAACATTGTACGCCCTCGTTACTGCAATTCTTTTCTTCAACATAACCATTCACCATATGGCAAAGTTACGTAAGTGTCACCTTATATTTATCCCTTTTAACAAAAATAATAGCTACCTAATAAAGGCAATAATACGTATCGCGGCTGAATGATATACCTACACGTAATATCGAAACAGGTCTCATTAGAAAGCCAAATTACACGCCACCTTTTAACATACTATCTTCATACCACGACTTCACTGGCTTGAATATAATACAACCATTATATGGATATTGAACATTATGTACGCTTTATGCTAAGTTTAATTACGTTTGTTGAATAATAATCGAGAATAACACGTATAATTAAAGAACGGCATAAAGGTTTTTTTATGACATCGTTCTGTTACGTTTCTTCACAGAAAGTAAAAATAAAAGGAATTGTCTACTAGCACCACTTTCCTTATTAGAGTTTAAAAAAAATACTTTTAAAAAATGCTGTTGCTTGTCTATTGACCGTTAACTTGTCAGATTGGTAAAGAAGCAATGGAATTACCCGCCAAGGACTCGCGTCTAAAGAATAGCGCAATCGTTGTTATCTGATAAAATCTAATTATGTGTACGATCCAACGGTGCTTTTATATAACATATTGGAACGTTACATTGTGTTGAAATCACTATTATGTTTACATTTGGTGTGTTAATTGTATTGCACTACCTATAATTGGATTATATAATGTAATCACTTCACATGATTACTACCTGCCCATTTCAATTATCAATCAAAATATACTGATGCATTTTGTATTTCATCTAGTTGAAATGCAACCCAGTAACATAAATGGTGCATTGGGAGTACTTCTACTTTGAAAACCCTAAACAAAGGCATCTGCTGTTTCTCTAATTATTATCACCCCTTAATTTTTTTTTATGTAACTCAAATTTTGAACACGAAATGTTTGCGACGTAACAATTCAAAATTTAAACTTCAATTATATCTATGATACATACATAGATTTTTAATTCCGATGACCAACACCGAAATACATATACCAACGTCCGCTACACATTAGCGAGCCATTGTTGAAATAACAATTAAGCAATTTGCTATCGGACGACCCCATCTTAGTTTAGAACTCCCAATGTACCAATATACAAGATCTACCCTTTCTCTGGCCTTCCAAAAACAAAGAGAAGAATTCTAGAAGCGAGCAGGGATCATTTTAGAGTGGTTAGTCAAATAATATGATACGAAAAGTAAGTACATTCGGCAATATAGGTAACAATAACATTTTCGGTCAATGTTCAATGAATTTTAAATCTAATTTACAGTTAATAAGGTGGAGAATTCCTTACAGATTAAGAATTGAAATAGTTCATTTTGTATTTGATAGCATTTAGAGGCTTGTTGCATTATTACTACGGGCATTTATTAATCATTTTAAATAGAATTCGTGTTACACATATCTTACTTTTGTAATTGAAATGTTTTGTCTTAACGGTTGCAATTGTAGAATTTCGAAAATTTTGCACTCATTATTCCGATTCCATAAGCAAAACGTTTAACACACCAGACGTACATATGTACGTTACATAATATTTATCTACAACATAAATCTCATGTCTTCTTTAAAACTCTCTTAATTATTCTCTGTTTTACTTATTACGTATAATTAAATTGTATTAAATATTTTGAAAATAAAAATACTGACATAAAAAGTTTATGCAATTTTTGCGGTTAATAATTTCCCGTCATTCAATCTGAATAATAATTTATAATAATTTTTTTATTACGACACTGCTATTATTTATTTACGAAATATTACATTTAATTTTTAGAAGAGATTAGAAAGGGAGCATTTAAAAATAAGCACAATAATAGGTACAGCCAACTGATATACGATTATGTACTACTTAGAACATTACTCAATGACTCAATAGTTGCGAACATAAAGGGGCCATTGTTAGAGATATATATATGATAAATGGAATATAACTATCACAGGAGTACCATCTATTATAATACTAAACGTTCAGTTTCTAGCGACTACTTGCATCTACGATTCTACTTGTTGTTATAACATGGCAAACGTTGGTCTAATTTAAAGACGATACCGATTTACTTTTTAATTATGCCTGATCCAATTCAATTTTACTGATTTATAGATATATATATATATATATATATATATATATATATATATATATTTATATTTAACATATCATGATTTTATTTAATAATGTTATATTTCAATTGTAATATTTTTATAAGCATATGACGATGATGTTTATTACATGATCTCGTTGCCTATAACTACTCGAGCAGTTACCAAGAAATTGCTCTGTATTATATGCATCACGTAGAATATTCTAGTGTTACGAGTGTGGGCGACCTATACTAATAAATAAATTATTAAATAATTAAAGATGGTTGCTATTTTAATAACACGAAATAATCAAAATCAAACTTGTTTTTGTTATTCAATTTTACCTAACATTAACAGTAGACGAATTGAAAATGATTTTCACAATATACAGCTTAGGTGTACTTTGGCTTTAAGTTATTTTGATTGTAACATATCTTCTTATTGCAACGGGAAAATTTAACGAGTTTTTATATTTAACAAATTGCTTGCATATTTACACCAAGACACCAGTTCACCATAGAATATAAACAATACAAAATTTTAAAAAATTAAGTTAATTTTATAAAGTCTGTGTATATTCTTAATCACTTGTTAAATCTCCATAAAATTGTGTTAGCATCATGTCTTATCCTATGTACATACAACACATTTAGGTACTAATTAAAAATATTTTTAAAAGTTATTCTTGTTATATATTAAAAGGATAAGAAGCTCTCACAATTTAAATAACGCACAGAAATGCTTAAACATATATCTCTGTGTTGTATTTCATTGCTTTGGAATCGAATTAATATTAACCTGACTCCTAAGCAATACACAATATTCAGCTATTTCATGCATAAAATTCAATTTATCATAATTACAGCTCGGATTGATTTTATACATAATTTTAATATTTATATCGGTAGCATGCACTCTTAATTAATATAATGGCTTATTTAAAATTCCTTAAACGCAATGTATATAAAATCAATTAAGCTCATGTAAAAAATTGCTCAATAATCATAATTCAGTACTATTCATTATTCCCATACATCGTCTAGTGCGATCCGATCTAAGCGCTTTCGCTCATCACTTGAACGCTGAACGAGCCCTCGTTGCTAGGTATGCGGAAACGCGAGCGTTTACGAAAATTTACGCCGGAACACGAGCCGCGCTACACGCTTGTATCACCGAGCGGCACCGGGGCCACACTCGTACTGTGCCTCTCGCGTGTTTAAACGGATTTTTGTCCCTATTCCAAAGCAATACAAGGCTATATCTTACTTACATCTCGCGCTGATTTGATCTTTTCAAACAAGTTATTGAAAATAATAGTAAATGAACTGTGGTAAATATGGGCCTACAATAGCTACTACTGTCGCCTATCATTATATCCGCATCTTTTACTACTGACTACGACCCAAAGGTTGTCTGGAAGAGATCGTTTGTTAGCGTTAAGACCGCATTTTGTATACATATATAATTTTCTAAAATGTGTATATTTCATAGTGATTTTTCGTTTGTGTTCAATAAGGAATTGTGAATTATGACTTATTATGAATTACTTACTTGCCTAAGCTGTTTACATACATATAAACTATACTCATTTAAAAATGCACTTGCATCTGACTCGTCCTGATATCAGTTTGCTAAATTTATTTCCATCATTAGAAATGTGTGCACCTCAGAATGTTTCACTACTAGATTATAACATTGTCGTGTTAATAGAAGAGTTCGAATATGTCATAAGAAGAGCTTGTGTTTTTCAGTCCTATAGATACGAACCTTATATAAGTATAATACAATGGAGTTGTTACAGAGCCAGATACAGGATTTCCTTGCGGAAAGCACTATACATACATCCCGTTTCACCTCGTTACTTTGAATGAGTCTTGGTTGTTAATATTGTATATCCGTGGCCTGTAATCTAATAACGGATATATTTCACATGTTTCCATTAAATAAATAAATATTATATGATAATATGGTATGATAATGGTATGATAATGAAGCAGTAATAACATTGAAAGATTAGTTCGTGCAATACTTTAATAAGAAGTTTGTATTCAAATATGTATTAAGTATTAAATATTGCGTCCATAATACGAACAATAAAACAAAAGGTTTTGGAATAATTATATGAATGTATGAATGTATGAAAAATCATACACCGATTTTTTACGAAATTAGTTATTTTAATGTAATTATAGTGTTCACAGTAGAACAAGCTAACGACTAATAAAAAATATTATTGTATACTGCCTAGATGTAGCTTACATGTGGGAGCTGGATTAAAAGCGTAAAGGAACAATAGAATTTTCAACAGTACACCAAAATTATACCGGATGTAATTAGGTAGCAGAAACAATTCTACTTGCTTCAATATAATGAATTTCCTTGTCAAAATCGTCTAGAGAAAATTAGCTCCCATAAACCGCTAATGGTCAGTTGATTTATTTCCTAGTAAGCTTAATAAAACGCGGATGTAAATACGCATTATATGGAACATCAGTAACATTTTTATTTGCGGCATTAATTCAATACATAATCTAGTTGAAATTATTATCATTGTTGGCTTCGAACACGTCGCGGCCTTGCGATCGACCTTTACGTCACAAAACCCTTTCAACTCTCACCTGCTATTAAACATTATAATACACGTTTACTCATGGAACTTTGTCCGCTCTTATTAATTGATTAATTATCTGAGATTTTGTTTTTATGTGAATAGAGTGGTAAATGTATGTGTGGTGAATACTGAAGAATAGACTGGCAACACCATATACAAACGACCTTGAAAATGACTGTTTGTACTATATTTGGAAGGTCCCATAAGTACTGCCACTTGAAGACTGAGATGGGCGCCTCTAATAAACACGTGGACCGACAACCTCGACTAGCAAACCGAAACACAGATTGTTACAATAACAACTGCTTCAGAGCAGAAATAGGTATATAGTTTTTTTTTATCCGTTAACCATTATATCGTCACTATGGACACTACAGAAAGAGATAAACTTTCACAAATTAAATACAGTTGTCTTATGTAAAACATGCAACCGCAGAAATAATTTAAAGATCTAAAATCACAGACCACGTATCACATTTTAGATATGTGCATTGATTAATGTGAACCGGTTGAATTAAGATATAAATATGTTACACAAATCTGGCGCATGTGTCCTAGAAACATTTCCTACACGCATATTTATATTGTTAATACGCTTAATATATATTATTAATTATTAAATTGGTACCTAACTAACCATGGGTTAGCTGGGAGCTGTAGCGAACTCCAAGTCCAACCAAGGCTGTTCGCAGCTGTATTATTGAGAAATGGACTTCGTGTGTTGTGCACATTCTGTTAACCACATGGTTCTAAGCTTGTTGATTTAGCGGTTAGTGAATTTGATTGTTGAGCCGGAGATTGTGGATACGAATCCTGCTTAAGACAATGATTTGTGCGATGATCGTAAATACTTATTCTGTTTGAGAAAATATGTACCTACGTATGTATACAGGTATGTTGGTATAGATAAGTATGTATGAATTTAGAATTTTGTATATACATTTCAGGTGTCGGTATTCTCGTATGAGTTATATCAAGATATTGACCTAACAAGCTAAATATTTTCCTGAAAATACAAGGATTTATTATTTGTGTGGGTATAAAAGATATCTCGGTGAGTATAGATTTATATATGTTTACCATAACACATATGAATGGCCCAAGATATTTTTTTTTGCAATTTATTACCTGCAAGTGTTGATGATCATTTATAACCCAAATAAATGCAGCTGTGGTACGTCCGCAGGCAATTCTAGAATAGTTCTGTCACTATTACACAATGTTTCTCAAACATCAATCACAATTCTAAATTACGTCGATGTGTTAAATAATAATTACGCTCGAAGGTATTATCGAATAACGAACACATCATATTTAAAACGCAAATGAACATGTAATTACTAAATTAAAATTGCCAATTACATTGTGAGTTGCCAGTTTTAATGTAAATTTTACGGCAACAATCCGGATGAACCACTGAGTGCGGCGCAGTTCCCAAACCGCAGCGCTATCTATATAAGGCCTTGGCCATAATGACAAAGACTTAGAAACCTACACCTTAAACAGATATCTTCCACAAGATTCTTAAGCGTCGATACACTTTTCGCAAAATATTTTTTTCCTACACTCATTTCACTCATGGACTTCGCAGACGCTGCAATAGTATCTTATCAATATATCAATACATAGAAATAATGTAATTTATACAATAATATAAATTTCTGAGGTTACGTACTAAAGCCTAGCTCTATGTATATACCGAGTATATGTAATCTAACACATATAATATTACTTTTTTATTTTTATAGGTGGCAGAACGTCTATACGGGTCGCCCGAGGAAGTATCGCCGTTACATCTACTCATATATCCCTTACCGTGAAGCAGTTTATGTTTTAATAATTTGTGCTTCAGTTTGGATGAGGTGGTTGCCGGTCCACGAGTAAGTATTCTAGAGTCGGCTGTTTCAGTCCTCAAGAGTAACAACACAAGACAAGACAACACAAGTTTTGTTTGATGGCTGTCGAACAAAATCAAGAATAGGACAAAGTCTTCTTCGAGGGCTATTGCAGTTATCAATGGGCGGAAGCGGTTTCTTTTTGACCCACTTTCCTACTCTCTTGACGTAAAAAGTGTTAATTTGAAATATATTTCTATTACTTTAACAACTTTGATACGCATATGATCTGATATAAAACCATAAAACTTTCTTATTTATAATTTTACCAAATGTCATTCCTGTAAAACTCAATCTATATTTAGTTCCATAAAAATAATAAATGAATAATGAAATTTCGCAAGCCGTCTAGTTACACATTTAGACTAAAAATAACAGTACAATCACGCCAGTTATCTTACCAATTTAAGCTCAAATTACCTGCTAACAAAGCAAATGAGAGCCCAAACCGCAACTCCTTGTACGGAACCTTGAGAAATAGAAACTGCGAACGCCTTAATAACGAGCCATAGTTGAGTCCGTTTAGACCGAAATGGACACGTCAATTTGAATTTCTGCCACGGCTTGATAGCCTAAATAAGAAAAAACTCGTACCTACTCCCCGAGACACATCTAATAGTAAGTAGATATTAAACAACAAAGAGATCGTTAGCTTATAAAAACTAACAGAAATATGACAAGGACAGCGACAAAACCTCGAATTAGACTCGCGTGATAAACGTACACAATTTATCAATAGCAACGACCTAGTTACAGGTCATAAAAATATCGCAACCGCACATAACAAGGCGCAGATCACATTATGTTTTACACACAATCATGATCTCTGTAGGTAAATTGTTCGGCATTCGGCAAAACATTTTATTACCCGCCACTTACGGTGTATTGTTTGAAAAGTACATTGAAATATATCTCATTTATCTATTTAACGTTGGCAACAATGCCTTTTTTGCCTTTGATGCTATGTATGTATAACAGTTATTTAAATTAATCATAATCATATTAATCGTATTAATCATAATAAACGAGACTCGAATTTATTTATTCAAAGTACATTTCAAATAATTATTGTGCCATTTTGGTGATATTTAATTCTAAATTCGTTTAACTGAGTTTACAATAAATAAGGTAAGTTCTGCATATTCGAAAGATATTGAAATCTAGTGAGTTTCATTAAAATTAATTACTTATTATTATGATATTGCAATTATTAATAAAGTTCTTTTTATTTCTGTCAATTTATAAAATGTAAAACAGTTTCGTAATACAAACATTTTGAATGATTGTAATTTATGTTATAAATTGATTGATATGACATGAACAGAAAATGAGACATAGCTATTTCAAACCATTTTTTGGAAATAGAGCCGTACCTACTAATTATACAGGCTAACTAATATAATTAAAATTTGTTTTTCATACATATATCAATAAACACATATCAGGATTCAATTTATCAATTGGCAATTCAATTCACTAAGGTTTAGTATTGGCGCCTCCTAAAATTATTATATGCAAAAATAATGTTGAGAAAACGTGTCTATACAGTAATTGGCTACAAATCCATCTTCTCTTATCGTTTACTGAAAGACATGAATGTACAAATCAAATGTTATCTACTAACAGAGACGTTATTGTTACAAAAACGTGGTTAATTCTTTATTGGGTACAATGAGCCCGTCAAGTATCATGAACGCTGCGGTCGGTTTGCTCAATTTTGCTAGAAAATAGCGACAATGTTGGGTAACCGTGGCGAATTTACGAAGAGACCACGCGGAGATGAGCTTAGCTGTGGGTTAATGCTGTGATTACATAAAAATTTACACTAATAACAACAATAAAGTAGTAAAAAGATAAAATCTGTACATGAGAAATAGTTTAAAAGTAGTAATTGCTGTAGTACAGACCGTAAAGAAACGGCTTTTGAAATTTTTGTCTCTTTTTTCCTCACTTGACAATTGAACCAAACTGATATTAAGTAAATTTGTTGTGGTAATTGTTATTTTTGGTTTCAAATATTGGATATTTTACATGGCGGCCAAGTATTTCATTTGCCATGCAAACACAATCGAAGTCATATAAAATGTTATAAATTTATTTTTTTAATAATCATAAATTCATGGGCTATGTTGCCCATGTAAAGTTTACACCATAACAAATACATATGTACAATTGTACATACATAATACAGGGTGGGCCTCGGAGTTTTGCGAATTTGAAATCGCCATAGCGTTGGAACGGGGGAGGGGAGAGGAGCGCGGGA